>JAYXIM010051544.1:0-78433 GCA_037575425.1 Anastrepha fraterculus | reverse complement strand
AAATGTATAAAATTTACAGGTTAACTAATGCGGCAGACGTTCAAACATACATACTATTTGTATGTATATGTGTGTGTGTGAATGTAAGCAACACAAAGACGTACTGTAGCTGATCAACAAGAGCTTGAATGGATACCAACAGCAGCAAACGGCCGAAACCGTTACACTCGCACAGGCCAAAATATACGATGGGAACTTTTTGAATGCATGGCGCCTCCTTCTCTTCCAGTCTCTCTGATCGGTGCGGCATACCGAACATCTAAACAATTGTAACTTTCACATTATTTTAAAGCTCAAAACGAAGTTTCTTGCCTTGGCCATCGATTCTTTCAACTCACCTCGCTGCGCTGATACAAATGTTTCATGACTACGATCACGTGTTTGTATGTATGTAAAAATTACGTACATAACTACGGCAAATGAAAACACCACCAATAATGATGTTGGCCTCGTTGGCAAAACGTGGAGGGGGTCGATCGGTACATATTTTTTGGTATGTTCAAGTGAGTGGCCTAAATTGGATTTAACAAAATTTTATATGGATCTCTTGGCAGCAAAATTTACTCACTCGTTTGTTTATATAATTTTATTTGTTTCTTTTTGTTATTATTCCCTATTTATACATTTTATGTAGCTACTCACATAATGGATATGAATTCTTCGCAAATCTCTGAGCTATTAAAAACTTTACTACTTACAACACCAAATGTCAGGAGATATTAGATCATTAGCTCTTGAAATGGGGTTAATATTTCTGATTCAAAGATAATCTATCAGAGAGAGAGTCGATGCAGTGTGATATTAAAATCATTCCAGACACATTCCAGCTCCATTTGCGGTAACCAACAACTCATAAAACTCTGAACCAGCACTTTAAACGGAAACAACATCGTAAAAATGAGGAAAAGAAGTCATAAAGAATGCAACAATCTTGCGCTGTGAAGAAAGAATAGTAAAAATACTCTAAACGAGAACTACAAGAAGACGCTTCAACTAGGTGGTCAGTGTAGGGAAGATGTGGTCAAACGCGTAACGCGAGAAGAGTAACGAACTCACGCCCAAGGCTTTATTTTCGAGTGTTTTTTTTTTGCATTTTTGTTTTTTGCGAAGGCAACATACGTTTCCTTCGGCAGTACAATCAGTATGAGACACCGAAATAATTTAATGTCCTACCGTTTTTCATAACTCAAATTTTTACCAGCTCGTAAAATTGTCTGCGATTAGTGGAATTCAGT
Organism: Anastrepha fraterculus; assembly: GCA_037575425.1. NCBI lineage: Eukaryota > Metazoa > Arthropoda > Insecta > Diptera > Tephritidae > Anastrepha > Anastrepha fraterculus. The sequence goes on along the minus strand of JAYXIM010051544.1, from coordinate 77,198 downwards.
TGGTTATCTATCCGAAGAGCTTTTCAGCAGTGCAAAGGAAAATGTATGCTAATTCTAACAGGTAATTTCTTTAGAAGTTCAAATAAAAAGTCAGGAATTTGCACTGTTCGATAGCATTCATAGAAGCGTAGGATATAAAGTGGAGGATACTTTGTAACGTATGGGATGGGCTACATATTTGAAAGAATTATAAACCGGAGGAATGCACTGCAAGGTGAGTGGACTTGAACGGAATTTAAAAGTTACAAGCTGTAACTCTTTGTTTTATTAGAAAAATTAACAGCCAACCAAAATTAAATTTCACTAAAACCTGTGCGGACTTTGATTTTCATTGGTGTCGACTGAAAATATGGGGGTGTTCGCAGTCCAGTACAAATGGCCTGCCAAAATTTTCAATTGTATGCACATACATGATTGTGTGAAAACTTTATGAACTACGCCAAAAAAGAGTAAAAAAAAAATGGATTTGGGATCAACATGCACACACATATTTATGTACATTTAATATTTTTTTCTAATATTTTCCTGTACGGATAGAAAAGATGACGGGAAGGATTTTCCATCGAATTATCTCCCATAGAACAATGAACGCCTATGACAAAAGACATATGCGATTTCAGTTTCACACTTATTACACAAAATTAATTGGCCAAGTTTGTTTTTGAATAACTTTTCTGTAAATGGTGACACATGCAAAAATTAGTGGATTTATTTGCCTTATTTGTGTATTTTTCATAGTGAAGAATATGCCTGAAATAATTTTTAATCATAAGTATACTGTGAAAAAAGTCAAGTAATTGGCCTTTAACAGTTAAAAAGGATACATTTGTTTTACGTTTCTGCCCTTTACCTCTTCTAGAAAATATAGCTGGCACACACTTCCAATAAAGCCGTGCCAAATCTTTCGTGATGCTCTTATTACTTCACCTGTACAGTTCCAATTTTGAAATTAAATGTAATCAAATTTTTAGTGAACTCATCACCTCAATTCTGTCGCTTACGCTCCAAGTTCTTTTATTTTGACTCACATTAATTTTGGATAATGATTATATACATACTTATAGATATACATATGTAAGCATATTGATTTCAAAATCAGTCTAGGAAAACTTATTTTATACTTTTTAGTCCATTTATAGAAATGTGGTTTATTGCCGTTTTTATGTTTTTACTTTTAAGCCATATATAATCACTTTCCCATGTTTCACAAGTATTTGCTTCATCAATTCACAAAAAATATGAGCAGCAATTAATATGCGTTTTAGAAATTTAGAAATGAACCTATGTAGGCATTTACAGTCGGCATCTTCAGAGCGCTTGAAATAAAGTAGCTGCTGTATATCTCAAGCCACAGGAAAAGTGATGCGTATATTAAACTCAGCACCACCCATTACCGCTAAAAAACCATTTACCACTAATTTATCCTGTTTTCACGAACTTGATTTCCTACACGTCACGATAGAACCATTTCCTTAAGGGATTTTTACCAACTTTTTAACTGCCCACTCTTTCGGACGATTATTTCCACCAAAAAGTCATGAATTTTGCGATATGTTGTTCTTAAAGATCGGCCATTTCATAAAAGTTCCAACACTTTTCACGCGTTATTCTATTGTGTAAAGTTGTCGTCTTTCCACTTAACAAATGTCAAAGACGACATAAAAAACAGGTGCCGTCTAGAAATTATTCACTACTTTCTTGTTAATTCAATAAGCCTTCCAAAATTTGTAAGTGATATCAATTTTTGCATAAATTTGTTTAATGTGGCATTTTTAAAAACTGCATATACAGTATGGTGCAAAGTTATTAGCTTCAGGCTTACCACAAGTCGGTATATTTTGAAAGTATGGTTTAGCTCAGAGAGAGCAGGATACCAGGTTTAAAGTTAGGATCGAGTTACAGAAGGCAGGGATTTCATTTTGTTAGGAGTTTTGAACGAACTCAATCAAACCAGGAAGAAAAGCATATAAAGAACTGCGCGCTCTTATTTATTCGGCACGAGGCTGTATGCGTAAGCTAATTTAATTGATTAAACATCTTCAAGTACTTACGTAACTAATGTTAAGTTACGTCTAGTGTAATTCCACTAATAAATTGGCATTTAGCTCTTTCGAATATTGATTGATCCAAGTCTGTTTATAGTCCCACATTTACTAGTTAGAATGATATACTTTTTGTTGTTACAAAATATTTGTGTTCATTTCGAAAAAAATTGAAAATGTTGATATTCTACAAAAGAGCTCAAAATGCGATTTTTGAAATCCGCTCGCTCACGCATTAATCAGCAATAGAACTTTTCCAATAATTTCTCGCCCTTTTCATTATAGCTCAGCCACCAAATCGTTAAAATAAACGTTAAACGGAAATTTGTTTTAAATAAGTCAACAACAATCTCGACAGAAGTAACAGAGCAAGGTGGGTTATAGTTTTGTTTCTTATAAATATAATTTGACGAGCTTAACCTTGATTTCGAACTGTTGAAAAGGGATGCTGTGGGTATTATATCTCAATTTTCGCATTTGGTTCATTAAACGCTAACAAAAGCAGATACAATAAGTTACCGTATAAACTGACCAGCGGCATAGAAAAGCAGCCGCTATTTGAAATGTACTCTATTTAGTTACTACAGTACTCAGTGTACTTTGAATTTAAAACAATAAAGTTTTATATATATAATTTTAAAATTATAGACAACCTCATATTCTTCCCAACTTTCAAGCCTTCGGTTTAAGAGCTCTGTCACTTCAGAAAATTTCACACATGCGTCCCACTATGCGAGTCCATGTTGTTTTTAATTACGTTCGAGTCCACTCACCTTGCAGTGCAGTCCTCCGGTTTATAATTCTTTCAAATATGTAGCCCATCCCATGCGTTACAAAGTATCCTCCACTTGATTTCCTACGCTTCTATGAATGCTATCGAACAGTGCAAATTCCTGACTTTTTATTTGAACTTCTAAAGAAATTACCTGTTAGAATTAGCATACATTTTCCTTTGCACTGCTGAAAAGCTCTTCGGATAGATAACCAGCTGAATTCCACTAATCGCAGACAATTTTACGAGCTCGTAAAAATTTGAGTTATGAAAAACGGTAGGACATTAAATTATTTCGGTGTCTCATACTGATTGTACTGCCGAAGGAAACGTATGTTGCCTTCGCAAAAAACAAAAATGCAAAAAAAAAACACTCGAAAATAAAGCCTTGGGCGTGAGTTCGTTACTCTTCTCGCGTTACGCGTTTGACCACATCTTCCCTACACTGACCACCTAGTTGAAGCGTCTTCTTGTAGTTCTCGTTTAGAGTATTTTTACTATTCTTTCTTCACAGCGCAAGATTGTTGCATTCTTTATGACTTCTTTTCCTCATTTTTACGATGTTGTTTCCGTTTAAAGTGCTGGTTCAGAGTTTTATGAGTTGTTGGTTACCGCAAATGGAGCTGGAATGTGTCTGGAATGATTTTAATATCACACTGCATCGACTCTCTCTCTGATAGATTATCTTTGAATCAGAAATATTAACCCCATTTCAAGAGCTAATGATCTAATATCTCCTGACATTTGGTGTTGTAAGTAGTAAAGTTTTTAATAGCTCAGAGATTTGCGAAGAATTCATATCCATTATGTGAGTAGCTACATAAAATGTATAAATAGGGAATAATAACAAAAAGAAACAAATAAAATTATATAAACAAACGAGTGAGTAAATTTTGCTGCCAAGAGATCCATATAAAATTTTGTTAAATCCAATTTAGGCCACTCACTTGAACATACCAAAAAATATGTACCGATCGACCCCCTCCACGTTTTGCCAACGAGGCCAACATCATTATTGGTGGTGTTTTCATTTGCCGTAGTTATGTACGTAATTTTTACATACATACAAACACGTGATCGTAATCATGAAACATTTGTATCAGCGCAGCGAGGTGAGTTGAAAGAATCGATGGCCAAGGCAAGAAACTTCGTTGTGAGCTTTAAAATAATGTGAAAGTTACAATTGTTTAGATGTTCGGTATGCCGCACCGATCAGAGAGACTGGAAGAGAAGGAGGCGCCATGCATTCAAAAAGTTCCCATCGTATATTTTGGCCTGTGCGAGTGTAACGGTTTCGGCCGTTTGCTGCTGTTGGTATCCATTCAAGCTCTTGTTGATCAGCTACAGTACGTCTTTGTGTTGCTTACATTCACACACACACATATACATACAAATGTGTATGTTTGAACGTTCGCCGCATTAGTCGACTTGTAAATTTTGTATATTTCAGTTTGCCTCACTCTCCAGTCAAAATGCAGCAAGATTGACCGAATATAACAATTAGTATTATGAGCGACAAAATTTATTGCAAAAGCAATGACTAGAAGCAAACTGTAACAATAATTTTTCACGTGTGCCGAAGTGGCAGCTTCTCAACTAAGGATGCGTCGCCATTTCTTTTCTGATACATAATAATGAAAATATGTAATATTTTTTCACAACTTCTAAAGCAATCGGCTAAAACACAACCAAAAAATACTCATTTTTGCAAGCCGGGCCAATTCACTTACATACAGGTTATTCTGCATGCGGTCATGGTGGCCAATTCGGGACCATTACTCTAAAGTATTCACACCCCGAATGCTGAATATAAACCAGCCGACCTCAACCCCTCAAACAGAGTGGCTAACTTAAAAATGAAACATCAAGAAATAAACTTTTAGCTATTTCGACTAGATTTTTTATTATCTACGTACTCCAATCAAAATATAAGCAAATTTTGACTAATCAGGGTGCAGTTGCAATGCAGTTTTTGCCAATGAAAAATTCGAAAAATAAACTACGGCAAGATCCTTGAATAAATACGCCTATTAGTATAATGGAAACAGGATTTGTAAAAGATTACAAACTGACGTAAACAGGATAGTTATTACGAGTACCATCCATCGCCTGTTAAAATCAATTTTTTTTTTTTTTTTTTTCTTTTTTTCCCCTTTATTTTATACATCTGTCCATTGACATTAAGTACGTTGTTTAACAATTTGGCCAGGATTTACATACATCGCTTAATGACCAGTGCCAAAGCGATAAAAATTAAAATAAACGAAATAATACTATATACAATTAAATAATATTCAATACAAGTTTTACTCTACATAATTACAATTTTACAAAACTTTACAACAGCAATTTAACCCCTTTAACTTTTAACTTTTACAACAGCAATTTAACCCCTTTGCACATTTATTATTTTCTAGCATTCATTAAGTCGCTTGGTCGAGTTCTCTTTAAGCGTCTTTCAGTGTTTTTTTCCCTTTCCAGAAGTTTGTTGATTTCTGCATTATTGTGTTCCTGTATTTTTTCAAAGTGGCTTCTTGCTATTTTTTTTGGTCTCTTCTACTGTTGCTATATTAAAAGTCCTGTGGATGTCATCATTTTTCGTGTACCTGAGCAATGAGCAATCAAAAAGAATTTTGCATTCCTTAGACAACTGTGAGTGCCTAGGTCTACGTAAGCTCAATTTCCGATTTGTTACACCATTGGCATTTCGCCCTGCTTTGATACTCGGGGACTATTATCCATTACATTTTATTCTATTTGGTTTTCATCGAGTGCGTCAGCGGCTTTGATTGTAGCCATTTAAGTGTGAGAGAGACAACTAAAAAATATTTATAAAAAGGATATAAATAAGTAGCTCGCTTGATAACTGGGAAAAATGTGCAAAATGTGTATTAATTTACGAAAACTGTTTATCACAAAATATTCATTGAAGAATTCTACTGCATTACTTCTTCATTGAAAACGTCTTTTAAATATCTTACTAGCATTTGGTGCCTTCACTTATGATTGGCAAATCACTGATATTAATCCGATTATGAAAGTAGAGCCAGTACTTGCAGGCCTACAAATAGCAATATTGCCAACGGTTTTCGAAAGCATTAGCAAAAATAAAAAATGCTTCACCAAAAAAGAAGTAATTTCGCCACACCAGGGCGAAGACAGGGTTCTGTTTCTAACCGATCCACAGTTTCTAACTCTGCTGTTTTTTGTGAATACTTTATTGCGTTATTCTCGGAGAGTTGACTGAATGCGCACGGATTTTTCTAAGGCCTTTGACCACCTTGTTTAACAAGTTATCAAATTTGGGCTTCCATTGATTTTTTTTTCAATGGTTCAATCAATTTCAGTTAGTTCATAATTGACAAATAAACGGTGTATAGTCACGATTCAAGGCATATCTTCCGACCCATTCATCGCCTCTTCTGGAGTCCCTCAAGGGAGTATTTATTCTCTATTATTAGATTTGTTTTCTGGTTTATTACTTTGTTTATTACTTGCTCTCCTTTCGTTAACTTTCTGCTTTAAGCAGATTACTTGAAAATATTATACTTTCGATTATAAAAGCTCTAGTGACGTGGTTAGCATTCAAGATAAAGTTAACCATATCAATAGATTATGAGCTGTTAGCATACCTATAATACAGGGTTTGATTGAAAAGTAATGAGCCTTATTTTTTTTCAAGCAGTTTTATTAAACCGTTTGGCTTATACAATTAATATTCTTCAAAATAGGACCCTTGAGCGTCAATACACCGCTGGTAGCGGTCCTTCCACTGCAGGAAACATTTTTTATCCGCCGGAATCGCGTTCAATTCGGCTTTCACAGTTTTTTGGATCGCCTCTATGGAGTCGCATCTCAAGTTTTCCGCACATTGTAATAAGTTAAATTTAACTCTTCACTGATCTCACGTAGACTAGCACGACGGTCAATGTTCAAAAATTCACGAACCCGGTTTACATCTTCGTCCTTACACACTTTTAAAACAGCTTTCACGCGCGGAGCGAAGTTGACTGCGCCGATGTTGCCAGCGAACTGGGACCGGTTTCTAGTGGAAGGGTTTCTAGCGACCATTTTCCCCCACCAGCCGATTCGGTTGATCGCTTGGCAGACGCTCCGCGCAGGAAGGCTCATTACTTTTCAATCAAACCCTGTAGTTCTGCAGTCCTTTCGCGAGAGCGTAAGTACGATTTGAGTCAGTTGTTTATCGTTAGTTCTACACATAACTTTTGCTGTTTTGCATGTGGTCAGATTAGTCCACCTAGCTTCCACTCGCTCCCACTCCATCTAAAGTTTTAGATCCGTCTGTATAGATGTGAAAAAACTTCTTGCCTTTGTGCCATCCCTCCTCTTCAATTGTAGTGCGAAACCTTCTCTCCCAATTAAAGTACGGAGTCATGTAGTCTGTGCAACCTGAACTCCACTTTCCTATTGAGCTGTGTCCGAAGGTTCTACAGGTGAATACTCCAGCATCCATTAGCCTCCTCGCGGATTTCGCTGCCAGGTTTTCCGCCATAAGATCAATAGGCGGCATGCTCAGTATCATTTCCAGCTCCGCCGTTGGAGTGGTCGATCCTGTTATGCACAGAGCAGCGACTCGTTGAATCCTTTCTAGTGGCATTAAGTATGTCAGTTTTTTTGTCGCAGTCCACCATACTAAGGCCCCATACAGCAATATCGGTCTAACTACTGCCGTGTAGCACCAATGCATCAGAGAGGGTGATAGACCCCAACTGACGCCCAGCATTCTTTTACATGCGTACAACGCATTACTGGCCTTTTTCATCCTTTCCTCACCATTGCGCTTCCACTGCAATTTACTGTCTAGTAATACTCGGCGGTACCTCGTATGATCTTTGAGAAGTAGTTCGTTGTTGCCTAGCTTCGTAAGGTTCCACGCCGGGACCTTGTACTTCCTGGTAAAAAGTGTCATATCCGTTTTCTCCGCGTTTATCCCTAGCCCTGAGCGAGATGTAATCTTTCATTAAATATAAAAAAAGTTTTAATGTTACTTGAGCGAAACTGTCTCACTAACGAAATACGGTATCTTTAATACTACGGCAATACTAGAAAATGTTTCCATACTTTTAAATTATTACATACATCTTTTGTACAGCTATCGTGTCCCTTTAATTAATCTGAGGTCTTTGGAAGCTAGAGGAGCTATGCTCTCTTAATTTTTTAATTTTTAACGGTGCTATGATTACCCCTTTCCATTGAAATGAATTAATTTCAACATCCCGTAAAGAAATCTACGCTTATTGACCCATTTTATGTGGAAAGTTGTAAGATTTATTATACACGAGATACCCTTATTGTTTGTACTTTAAATGAGTTTTAATCTTTAATCTGGAATTCTATCTTACTCTTGCTTGTTTACTCGCGTCCAAAAATGCGTTTTCTCATTGCGGAGGATTATTACGTGACGGGTCCCAAAGCCAGCGCACAATCTGACATCTTGAGTTGCTTCATATTCTCACATTAGTCTGTTCTCAAGTGTATGTTCAGAAACTACGCAGAAGATACTTGGGCGAAGCCCGGAATGGTGAGCTGTTGGACTGTATGCAGAAGAATCGTTCTGACCACTTCTAAGCGAATAGCAATCAGAGACTTTCCCCACTTGCGTGGACTTCTACACATGGAACCATCCTCCAGGAACGTTCCTGTTTCCTGTTTTCAAACAAAAAGTCCGCGCACGCACGTATCGGCCCCCACGTTATTTTTGACAGGTATGATTTCGAGAAGACGCTTTTGAAATCTGTTTCCTATGTCTATGTATAATTTTGTGCCCCCTTGCATGAATTTCATAATTCCCCTCTCGGCACTAAAATTATGCAATACTTTTTTTGCTTCAACTTTTTCATTCAACCCATATATTATTATAGCATTTCCGTAAATAACAGTACATCCTAACAGCTCATTGGCTCAGTTAAAAGAGCTAAAACTCTGTCTACTTATGGAATGGCAGTTGACGTTTGAAGGAAAACCATCAGAAAAGAGAGGCACACGTGTGTTTACTTACATATGCATACTCGTATGTATGTTTATAAATGCATATAAAGAAATATTAAATTTCACTGTGGGACACACACATGCATACATTAAGCACATACACTCAGCGAAATAGCTGTATGGCACAAACCAACTTCATAATTTTTCTTCTAAAATAGCTGCATAATATTTCTTTGAGTTGAATGAGTTGATTGAGCTTGAATGTGAGCACAAACTAGCGGTAGTTTTTAATTATGTTGTATTTTGCTTCAAGTCGCGTTTCGTTTGAACGTTGCTTGAAATTTAAGCTGCTTTCGTTGAGATTTTATTTCATGTTGTTTTCATAGTTCTCAGTTCGCAAAATAGCGTAAATCGAAATAAAAGCACCATCCACAACTTTTTGAAAAATCTCGATGGATATGGAACAATTGAAAGAATTGCTCCAAGGCCTAAGATTGACGACGAGAGTTAAGATGGTTGGCTGTCGATAAAAACATCAGTCCTACCCAAATCAGGTGTGAACTTTCTCTCCATGTTACGAAGAGAAGAATACAGCAAATATTAAGTGAAGATTCGAATTTACAATATCAAAGTAGACTAGCTCAACCGAAATGCACACCACGTCATAAGTTCTGGGATGATGAATAGCAACCCATAATTTTTAGCGACGAAAAAAAAAGTTATTTCCAGAGGCTGATGGTTGTTAGCAGTATTGGTAAAATATTCGTGTGCCATGAGAAACGCGTCACTCCCGAGGCTTCAACGGTTGCTCTCTAATGACCCGAGATGCTTTTTGCTACCGTGATAAGACCCCAATTTGTTTAAGTTCGTATACGATGAATGCAGAAAATGACGAAGAGGTCTTGGATAATGTTTTATTGAATTTTGCCGAAGAAGTTCACGGCGATTATTGGACTTATCAGCAGGACAATACTCCAATCATCAGCGTTAAGCATACAAAGTAGTTTTTCGCGTTGAAAAATGTTCCTGTGCTGAAATGGTCCGCAGTTAGTGCAGAACTAACTCCAAGGAAAATCTCTGTAGGGTTCTTAACAAGTAAGTTTGTAAAGGCGGACGAAAGTTTATTAGCCGATTGCAGCTTAAAAAAGCTATTCAAGAGGAAAGGGTAAAAATCTTCCTTCAGTCACTCGTAAATTTGATGCCATGACGACTAGTACCAGTTGCAATAAATAACGGAGGACATTCAAGCTATTAAATATTATTTCGGATTGTTTTCTATTTCCACTTCCTATTTCCTCTTACGCCCTTGAAAATTACTATCATACATTTGTACAATAAATGCCCGAAATAAATCCTTCTACATATCTGATTCTCACGTTTGTTTTCTACGCTCTGATTATTTTTCAGTGTCCCAAATAGCTTTTTCGCTTAGTGTACAGATATTAAATTGCTTTTGGGAAAGAAAGCAAAATGGACCCCACCCTACCTCTAAGAGTGCATATATAAGCGCAAAATAATTAAACTGTCATTTGGTATCCTTTTAGTTAACCACATACACGCATACGTAGGTACATGTACATGGAAATACACCCGTCTGCATACTCACAAATTCATGTTACGTAATGATTAACTGCATAATGAGTGCAGGCAGGCGTGTGGAAGTGCAAAGTGATGTGCTGACAGAAAGCTTTCTAAAGTTCCTGAGTACTTTGTTAAGGGAGTTGTGGCACTGAGCGCACGTTTTTTTAGATATTATTTATTGTATGTTTGTAAGTGCATTGTTAGGACTTTAAATTTATTTACCTTTAGAAAAATGTACAATCACAAATTAGAAATTTGAATTCAGCTTATGATTATCGAGTTAAGCGCACCACAGTTCATAGGAGTTTACAGTCATGATTAAATTTCTTGATTAACAAATACTCTAGGCATATGTGAGTATGTATGTACACATATTTTTGTATGTATGGAATTCAAGTTATTCAAAGTTCTTTACTTTTCTCTCTACGGAAAAAATTCTCCGGATGAAAAAGCGGAATCTGGACGCAGGCACACAAGCATAGATCATGCATTGAGGAAGGCAGATGGAACGCCACTATGAAGTAATGCGAAAGCGGTTCCAAGGGGGGACGACGGTTCCAAATGAGGGGGAGGGGGAAGGCGACATTTTGAGGCTGATTTTATAATTTTTTTAACATATTTTTTATGGACACGGTGAATTTGTTCTGTTGTTGCGTGCTTTGGCAGGAGCCAAACTGATGATCGGGTATAAAATGCTTTTCTATTAGTATTGGCTTAAGTCGCGCTAATAGAATCGTTTCAAAAGCTTTTGATGAAATTGGGGGAAGATGCGTTTTAGGCCTGCGTAAGAGGTCCCTGGCGCCGATGCTACAATGTCCGCCGATTGAGAAGCCCCTCTGCGACCTTCGAGGAAGAATTGAGTGTACATTCGCCATTTTGAATCATTAAAATAAAAAAAAATATTTATATTATTTTAATATATAAATAAACTGTATGCCAATTTTGAAAAAAAATATATATTGACTTCTTCATTTTAAATAATTTTAATGAAAATCAGGGAAAATCAGGCCGTTTACAGGTATCTGTCCCCTTAATGGCCTCGCTGATGTTTTTGAATTTTATATTGTGCTAAATACAATCGGAAAAAGTATTTGGCGAGGTGCAGCAATAGACTCAAATTTGTCGATTTTGTCTATTGGTAAAACAAACCATTAACTGATCTTTTAACATTTTTCGACAAAAACGAGTTGGTAGATAACTGGCGCATGGGGAAAACATTTTTACCTACGATGATTTCAGACCATTTTTATAGGCCTTTCGCGTTTACATTGTTGATTTTGGGCATTAGAAAGAAATAAGTGCGGCGTCTTCGATTCGCCAAGTCTGCTTGCAATGCTTGAGCTCTGCCAGCTCGCCCCTATCAAGCATGGAGATACCTCATACAACTAGTATAGCTCACTAAATTCTATTATTGCCAACTTTATTAGACAAGTTGCATTAGGCCGCACTCATTGAGGGCAACTTTTGCTTCTTCAACTACTAACTTACGTTGGAGGACACTGAATAGCTTGTAAATACAGAGTTCTCGTTTATCTCAATTTTGTTGTTGACTTTAGACAAAGAACAAAAACAATTTGAATTTGCAAAGTTGAAGCAATAAAAGTTTCCCTGTATGAACGCGGTTTTACTAATACTCATTAAGTGCTTCCAAGCAAATGCCATTTTTCGCAGCTCTTTTCCAGTGACGCCGAAGTTTTTTTTTATCTATGGCAGTTGCTTCGCCTATTCGCCACTCCCTAACGCTTGGCGATTCCAAGATGGCATTTTAATTGCAGTTATACACCGTAATTGGAGGCATCATCTGCCCTCATAAAGACATTCACAAAGTTTGATGAGTATTACCAGATAACATCACAGAAAATCAAATCGATCGCATAGCCAACCCTCCCTTGCACACGAAATAAGAGAGGTGCCGACGGTGCGAGCGATCACCACATACTTATTGGAGTATTTCGGCTTAAAATAGTTGATGAAAATAAAAAATTCGATATTCAAAAGCTGCAAGACTCTGTTGTAAAAAAATAAGATCTCTGACTGCCTTCGAACAGGTATCAACATTTCATTAGAGAAAAACGAGTGGGGCGCAACAGAGGCCATTTCAATGTAGCTGCACAGAAACATATCGAGTACCCTAAAAAATATTCGCAAATGTTATTTTTCAAGCAAGACATACTCGTACAGTTACGTCAACGCGAAAAACATCAGTTGAATGCAGTTACAGCACTCACCGCTAAGGAAGCGCAAAAAAGGGCTATAGTCAAATTGGTCGTGAGCTAAAACGCAGAGAACGGAGTGATAAACATAAATACACAGAAGTCTTTCTCGAGGAGCTGCTGCACTAATCGCATTGAAAGAAATGACAAAATAATAATGCTTCTTCATAGCCAATAAAAGACACAGAGGCAAACTTAGGTACAGCAATTAAAATAATAATAAATAAAGAATAAAATTCATGGGCTGAGCTTGTGTAAAAGGCCAAACTTTTGTTTAAGTCAATTTGTTGTTGGATAGTAATTTTTCTTTACACTTACCTACTCTTTTACTTTTTTAGCATAGGTCCCGCGGAAACCCTTATTGTTGATGAGGGAAGAGAACAAAGACATTATGGTAGTAATCGATTTACAAAACACGCATTAGCAAAAAATTAGAATTTACCCCACAGTTAGTTAATTTATATTACCATTGGGCAGTGGCACTGAGTATCCGTTCAGACCGAACTTTGGAAATCTCTTATCCAAAAATCTTTCGTTTCGGAAGTTATCCATAACTCAGAGCAAAGTTTAATCAAACATTTGTAAATGATTTGACCGCAAGTGCCACTTTGTTAAAGTTCATAAACCGGACCAACTGTGCGTGTGACAAACTGACATTCGTAAAATGGTCAACGCCACCATAAAACGCCGGTGACAAACGAAAGCTACATTTACGATTTCTCCAACAAAAACGCAAAAACAAATTTTAAGCAACCGCCAAATGGTATTAAATTGAAGAAAGGAGTAATAAAACGAAAACAAAACAAGAAATGAAAAACAAAAAACAAAAATAAGTACTCGAGCATAACTGACAAAAAGCCAAAGGCTCATAAAAACAAAAGTACTCAGGTGTACTCAGGTGTAATAAAATAAAGTGAATAAAATTCTGCTCGTCGTTACTTATGTACAAACAAGTGTATGTGTGAGTGTGTGCGGCTTAATTTGAGCTCGTAAATTGTGGCTTCCCAACGTGACTTAGGCCACGTAGCCCGCGATACTTGAAATTAAACGTTTGTACGCACTTTGTACTCACTACGTACACTCCGCTCGCACATACAAGCGCACATGCATATGTATGTATGTTTATTTGGGTGTACCCAAGCGATATCCGCCCTACCGTCCTTTGGCCGTCGCGAAATTGATGCCGCGTTTGTTGGTCTAGCGGGCGCTGTGCTTTGCGGTTAATGGCCAACACACGTGTGAACTAAATTTGGCCAACAATAACAGTACGCATTACATAGAAACCGGAAACTATTGGAGTGAAACCGTTTGACTCTGGAGGAGGCGGGGCGGTAGGTAGAGAAGCTGTCTTTCGCACTTTACTTTCACACTTTGCGCGAATTACAATCCATTTGCAATGACGGGAAGAGAAAAAACAGCGAACTTCTTTCCACAAATTGTGGTATGCCACCTTGAATAAGGACAATTTTCAAAATCGAGGACAACATGCTGCTAGTCGATGTACACTTCCATTAGCACCTCCCAGCTTGTGGCCAACTGATGGTTCTGAACTAATGAACTCCTCGCCAATTGTAGCTTTTAATCTACACCATTGGCGAACATGCGGAAAATGTGTCGCCAACATTTTCGTTGAAGTCAGACCATTGCGAAGTCACAGTAGGGATCGCTGCGTGCCTACATTTATAAATCCTTACTTTAAAGCGTTCCGGGTCAACTCAAAAATTGACAAAAGTAAATCTCCACCACGTCCGCCTTTTTCGCCAGACTTACTCCCTCCGACTTCGAGCTGTTCGCAAACCTTAAAAGATTTCTACGTCGCTCACGTTTAACACCGAGTGAAGAGGCGATAACTGTCATAGTGGGTATATTTGGGGGCTTCCGGATAAAATATTAACTTAGAATTGAAATCTCCTACTTAAGTTTTTAGAATTTTTAAATTTTTTCTATGGTATCAAATATTGGGCCCGAAAAGCCAAGAGAATGACTGTACTACCGCAATACTTTTCAAAATATTTTCAAACGAGGAAATCGTGCAATTGCCGGCCAAAGGGGCTTTCAAATGTTTTTAGGTGTGCATTGCAGTCTCGTTAAGACAAGTGCGGCACTTCATGACTACCTTCACCTCCGCCCTCCCTGCTCCCGAGCTTTGAGTCATGCATGAACATATGCACCCTGTCTTACATTGCACCGTTCCCCCTCTTCCCTTAAGGGTAAGAGGGTCGTGAACGTTGTCTTGGAAGCACCGAAATGCCAGCAAGGATTTTACCGTTTGTTATTTACTGCGCGAACTATTGGTAATGCAAGAGATAAACTTTCGACAAGTGAAATATGACAAAAAAGCCCATCAAGCGAGTATAAAAAGCCCCAATTGGCCGTCTTTGCTCAATACGAATAGACAAATAGAGGCGAAAGTTATGCTATTCTTTTTGTGCCATGCTTAAAAACGCTTTGTACGAATGTGACGATCTTGTAAGGGCCTTTTTGTTGTTGTAGAAGCATAAACATTCCCTATACATGTGGGAGGAATGGAAAAGGTCCTACAGCTTCCAAAAAACGAAAATTGAAAGGAACTAATATAATGAATAGTATGTAATGAGAATAGTAACCCTGGTAAAGGTAAAGAAAATAATCTGAATATTTAATAAAGTAGAATAACAAATACTCTACCTACTCTTGCGAGACCGGCAAAATTCAAACTCAGAGTTTCGTTATATACGTTATAAAATACGTTTTGTTTTTTTTCGAAACTGAGTTACGTGCATGAAAAACTATTTGAAGCAGTGGTACCTATCTTTACCCTACCAAATATTAACGGGCAAACCCTCTCTGCCTAAGATCATGATATGTGTTTGGTTGGAATGGGAGGGCATGGTGCACTGTGAAATGCTCGAAAAGAATGCCACGATCCTCAAAGAGCTCTGCATTGCCCAGCTACACCGCGTGAATGACTATTCGACAGAAAAGACCTGATCGACAAGTCGCCAAACCCGCACTCCAAGAGCTCGAATGAGAGGTCCTTCAGCATCCGCCGTATACTCCGGACCATGCATCGACCGATTACCATCTTTTGCGCTCCCTGTCAAACCATATGAAGGACGTAACCTTCGATAACAAAGAGATCCTTAAAAACTGGCTCAACAACTTCTTTGACACCAGACCAGACGATTTTTGGCAAAACGGCATCAACAAATTGGTCGAGAGGGGGAAGAGGTTGTAAACAGCAAAGGCGAATATATAATTGACTAACTTATTGATATAATTATTGTTTTTTGTTTAAATAAAAGACTTCGGTAAAAACGCTACGAGCACATTGTTTCATCGTTAAGACTTTGGATGAACTTCAGGACGCACCTTGTACAAGGTGGCGCAAAAATAATCATAAAATTTCGGTTTTGAATAAATTCTTTACTAAATTAAAAAATTGTTGACCTTTACCATTAGAACACCGATAGGTTGATTAATTTTGTGCCACCTTGTATAAAGCATTGGAAGGTTGTCTTAATTTAATATTTTAACACCTATTCGTGTTTGAGATATTTCACTAGTAAGCAGCTACTAAATACTTGGCCTATGTAAATATACATGAAATATCTAAATATAAATATTGTGTATATATGTACATACATATATGTGCATGCTAATAAAAGAAACAACTGCATTGAATGAACTCATATGCAATCTACTATAAAGTCTTCACTTTGTTGCTGTTGCTGTTGCTACAACTTGTTTGTTACTTTTGCATGCCAATCGGCTCGGGTATTCCCAAATGCCGACTTACTTACGCATAGCAGCGTAAAATATGCAAAACAATTCGCAGAAACTTACATTCGAACTGACATTTTTTATCAGCTTGTATGTATGTATGTACATATGTGTGTTCATGTACATATGTATGTATGCATGTTTGCGTAACCTGAAAACTCGATTTTTACTTTTTCTAGAAAAACTTAAAAATATAAAATTGAGACTTCCAAGAAGACAAAAACAGGTGTGTATTTGTGGAATGAAGCAGTTTGATTTCAGGTGAATTTATTTTGATTTATGAGAGTTTGTCCCCAATGACTAATTTTTATGAAAAACTTGAAATATACAAGTCAGTGAGACAATGGGCGAAGTTTCGAAGCTTCGCATGGTCATTATGTTCAGAAGCAACCGCGTGTCGATTTAGCGCGGGGGCGATGAAACACAATGTGAATAAGCAGCTCTAGCAAGGTGAAGGTTTGTACTCCTAGGTGGTGCGTCTTTAAGTCCATTCGTAATATGGGACAAAAGGCCAGAGGAAGTACTCAAAATCATTCATCATCATGCATAGGCTACAGGGCGGTGTGTGAGTCTTAGCTTCTCCATGTATCTCGGTAGTTGGTCGCTCCTATGCTTCTTAGATCGTCCTCAACGTCGTCTAACCATATTTTATGGTGAATCGCCCTCTACGCTATTCACCGTACATGCGTGCTCCCACAACTTTGCGGGATATTCTTCCGTCTGGCATTCTGCAAACGTGTCGTAGCCATCGGATGCACAGCGATGTTTTCACCGTTGCATTAGAAAACTCCCACTATAGGTTCGGTATATTGGGTCAAGCACAATATACCAAACCAGAGGTCGCAGTGCACTATGGCCCAATAAAACTAACTGGGCTCTTCTTCTTCTTCTTAATTGGCGCTATAACCGCTTACGCGATTTTGGCCGAGTTTAACAAAGCGCGCCAGTCGTTTCTTTCTCGTGCTAACCGGCGCCAGTTGGACACACCAAGTGAAGCCAAGTCCTTCTCCACCTGATCTTTCCAACGCAGAGGAGGCCGCCCTCTTCCTCTGCTACCACCAGCTGATACCGCATCGAATACTTTCAAAGCCGGAGCGTTTGTATCCATTCGGACGACATGACCCAGCCAACGTAGCCGCTGGATCTTTATTCGCTGCGCTATGTCTATGTCGTCGTAAAGCTCATACAGCTCATCGTTCCATCGTCTGCGATATTCGCTGTTGCCAACATGCAAAGGTCCAAAAATCTTACGCAGAATCTAACTGGGCTCTACTTCTTGAATTAATTTCATCTCGTAAAGTTGGCAACAATGCCGGCTGACAATGTAAGATTTCCAATTCCTCTGAACGACATAGAATTTGCCGATGTGGCTGTTTGCTTTTCCTACGAGACATTTATGGCTGCGATATTTTTTAGTATTTCGACCCATTCATTAGGTATATATGATTACTCAAATTTGTCCGCGCACAAACAGTTCTGTGGAGAAATTTGTGTGCTTATGTAGTTGTAAATTCACACTTCCATATTTTTTCTTCACTACTTTCGCCGCAAATCATGGCTTTTCGGTACCATGGGGTTACTTATTTTTTATTAGTTTTGAGGCTTAGAAATGGAATACCCAGGAGGCAAAAATCAACATTTTCGACACCTGCTTTTCTTTGTTTTTCATCGAGGTCAAAAAGCCACCGAAGCAACCCGGGACATTTGCGACGTGTATGGAGAAGGTGTCATAGGCGATTCTACAGCACGCAAATGGTTTGCAAAGATCAAAAATGGCGCCTTTGACGTCGATGACACGTCCCGAGATAAAAGGCCTTCTGAATTCGAATTCCATATGCATTCCACTAAGTACGCAACTTGGAAGCATCATAAAGTATGCCATTAAAATTATCGTATTATTACAACTGGACCCCATCGAATATGGGCGAATAGAAAAAGCAAGCAAATGAATTTATGTAGAAACTTTGGAATTCTGTATCAAATGTGCAATGTAAAAACACTTAGAGCACCCATAAAAAGCAAATAAACGAAGTATCTCATCTGGTTAGCTCCGGATCGCGCAACAAAAACCAGAGATTAGCCGACGTTCGGCTTTGTTGTCGACGCAGACATTCTTCCTTTCTCTTTTTTTTCAATTTTCTGCATCTATCAATTGACTTGGAATTTTACAATTTGCACTCGTTGAAAAAGAAAACAATGAGCTGGCGGCATGCAGAGCAGCGGCATTGGCGTTGACGTTGGCTGAAGAGCACCCATTCACTTCTGTCAGTTTTCGACGGGCAGTTTGGCGTTGGTACGAGTGCTGCCGATATCATTCATGAAAACAACAGCTAACCATACCAACAACAGTGTTCGTAATAACTATTGCCTTACACGCCACACTTATCGTGCTGTCTCCTTCTCGTCAACTTTTACCAACACCATTTTAAGATTTCAACGAAAGCAGCCAATTCAACGGGTGGGTGTGTGATGCGTTGCGATCGGCAGTGTTGTAAGTATGTATGTATATAGACATTGTTATTGTCCAAGCGTATGTTGGATATTGAATGACTGGAGTAAAGTGCAAGAGCTCCATTCACGTTCTTCAATCGTTGCTGTCGTTTGGCGCTCGTATCATTTTAAACAGCTTTGTATGTGTGTATGTATATTGTTTGTGATTGGCTTAGATTATTAACAGAGTATTATTATTAAGAGTTTTTTTTTACGGAACATGTATTCGCATGCATCTACATACACATGTACGTGTATATCTACACGCAAGTAATTTTGTATCATACACTATCGGTATGCTTCGCTACACCCTAACGGAATACGCGTATTATATCATCAATTAAAACTTAAAATGATTTCTCTATCTACATTTTTTTTATTTAAAAAATTAAAAAAGATTATGAACGATTATAATCAATGATAATTCGCAAAACATTTGGATTGACAGCATTTTTTGTTTTGGCCTCTGGAGCGTAAATGAATAAGTTTTTCGGTGCTCCCAATCTTGAACGGCAACATACAACGGGCCATGACAGTAGCACGAACAAAGAATGTCAGGAATCAACACGATTTTGGCCGACTTCGAATTAGATTTGAGTATATTAAAATTGAATGGACTATAAAACCACATGCCAAACAGGTGAGAAGTTCGATGGCAGTTGTTTGAAATTCGTCCAATTTTTGCGAATTTTGCACAAAGTTTGGAACTTTGATTTATAAGATTAATTTTTTTATACAATCTTTTTTTATATAAAAAATTAAGAGAAAAATTTAGCTGACTTTACTATAGATATTGTGAAAAGATAAAGTGATTGCCGCATACATTCTTTGTGTTCAGGCGTACTAAGGCATAAGAGTAGTAAAAAGCAGTAAATAAAGAAATAAATAAATAAACTGGCTTTATGCATGTACAAGGTGAAGTCCAAAATAAACTAGACTGAGCTAAAATAGAAACAACAAGAACTTTGTTCTGATAGTCCTCTGCGGCCTCGATACACTGTTTTCCGCGATCCAAAAGAAAGAGTGTTTCAGGTCATTGACCGGAATGTCGGTACAAGCCGTCTGGATGGCCTCTACGGAGGCAAAACGTTTTCCTTTCATGGCCAAATAGAAGTCACAATTAGCCATACCAGGCAAATACGGTGAGTGATTGATGGCTAAAATGCGATTTCTAGACAAATAATCAGTGACAATAGTGGATCATGCAATAAGCGCTAGCTTCCTCCTTCGCCAAGATAGAAAATTGCATTGACGGTTTGGCCCATTGGCACGAACTCCTTTTGGACAAATCCCTTGGAATCGTTAAAACACAGGGGGCAAGGACTTGAGTTTTGACTTCTCCAATCGCGATTTTTTGGGTGGTGACTCGTCTGGAGCCTTCCATTTGGCACTTTGACGCTTAGTTTCAGGTTCATGTTGGAAACACCACGTCTTCTCCTATTCTCTCGCCTCTTTAATAGGTCTTTCGAATGTTGAATTCTGAGCAATTTTTGGTTCTCAGTTAACTTGTGGAGAATGAAACGTGCACAAACCTTTCGTAAGCCCAAATGATCAATTAAAATGCGAAACATTTATGTTTTGAAGTTATTCAACTCCGATTCCATGAATTTCAACGATGATTTCGGTTCAGTTTTAATAAATTTACAAACAATTTCGATGGAGTTTTCGGTGATTACTGATTTTGGGCGACCCGTAAGTTCATTATCATTTCTGTCCTCACAACCATCTCTGAAACCTGTAAACCACTCATGAACTCCGGCACGAGATAGACAATTATCGCCATAAACTTTTTTCATCAATTCAAATTTTTCGGTAAACGTTTTACCGAATTTAAAGCAAAATTTGATGTTTGCTCTTTGTACCGATGACACAAACATACTAAAACTTAGGCGCAATAACTTCGCTTCCTTTCACTGGAAGGCAGCTAGAGATGTAACTTCCAACGCACTAACTCAGTAAAAAGATGGTCCCATCAAAAAGATTTTTATGACGCCCAGTCTTCTTTATTTTGGACTTCACCTAGAACAACAAAAAGAAAACTTTTAGCATCGAAAACATTTGTATTTGTTTTTTTTTTTAGTTTTGAATTTTCTAAACGTATGTTTGTATGATGTATATTATTTATTATGATTTAAAGGTTCCCGCATCCTAAGTTAAGCGTTAGGTTCATGGATGCTTCGAATGTTATTAAAAATACGCTTTAACTTCTTGACAGGAAATTGATTTAAGTTTCTCGTCCAACTTGCGGTTTTCGTTCTGATCATGTCTTGCAAATGAAGTGCACTACAGTTGCACTTGGATGTTTTCTATTGGAAAAAAATTGCTTGATGTTTTATGTTCGACATGGACCCCGAATCCAGTACTTATGTTAGAACTCCACACCAGTCCATTGAGGCCGTTGTGCTTTTCGAAGTTGTTCAGGCTTTACTGGCATTGCAAGCATAAGAAGTAGACAACTTCACGGAGGTCACATTTACTCGCGCATTTGCCTCTTTTTACTTACATACTTCATTGCCATTTTACTGCTTAAATATCAAACAAAAACTGAAGCAAAGATAGGCAGGTAGGGGAAATGGCTGAAGTTCCACTTTGGCACACCCCAAGTAACACCGCCGTTATGATACCATTAATCGTCTAGCTGTCAAGCCCGGACATTTACAGAGAAAGCGCTCAACGGTCTCCTTCTCTGAAAGGTCCCACAGCTTCTGCAATGGAGGTTAACTGGCAAACTCAGCTTTAAAACTACATTATCCAAGAGACCAATAGGTCATGGAGAGATGAAGATACATGTGTAAGAGCCAGGCTACTATGGCCGTAAATAAACAAGAAAAGAACAAAGGAAGGAGAGGCTAAGCAACTCAAGAGAAGATATCTCGAAGGTCGTGGCTTGTTTAACCTGTCACTGGCTATTTGGCAGGCATTCCTCGAGACTAGGAGTTTTCTTTCATGAATATTGCAGAAGTTGCAGAGATGAGGAAGAGGAAGAAACAGTTGAGCACTTCCTTTGCAATTGTCTAGCCCTAGCTAAAATCAGAGCAGGTTGTCTAGATAAATACTTTTTTAATTCTCTTAGAGAGCTGTCTGGTCGTGGGGTTGGGATCAATTCTACGTCTCATAAGAGCCACAAACTGGTTCTACGAAGGAACATAAATGGGCTTCCCGTGCAGCACAGTGGTATCACAACGGACCTGTAAGGTCTAAGTGAGTCGGTCGTGCAGACCGACTACCACCATAACCTAACCTAACCAAAACTAAGCTTTTACGCGAGTATGCCAATCGTCCAATGACCGGTAAATACAACTACAACTTTCGAAATTGAATGGCGTCCCCAAAACTTTCTCAGTCCTCCGTCTATTGTACTGGGGCCAAAGGGGGATGGGCCCCATCTTTTCTGCGCTTTCCTGTGCAATAAGTTGTGCAATGCCCCTTTAACAACAGTCAGGGGGATGCCGATGACCGGGTAGGAGACCCTTCTGATAACACTTTGATAGAAAAGGCAAAGTCATCGTTCGAATCTCCGTACATGAACATCAAGTAATAAAAAAAGGTTTTTGCTAATAACGGTCGCCTCTCGGTCGGCAATGACAATTAAAAAGCTCCTCATAAGAACCATTTGCTGTTCGGAGTCGTCTTAAAACTGTAGGTCCCTACATTTGTGGAGCAGCATCAAGACGCATATCTCAAATAGGAGGAGGAGCTCCGCCAAACGCCTATGAGAAGTATACGCGGCAATTATTTATTTTTTTCTTAGGTCTAGAAAAAACTGGGTTCAAAATGTATGAAGACTTATCGATTACATCGTTGCTTGATTCATTCGCACCAGAACTTGCATATGCCTCCAGCGGCTGAAACGCCTGTAAAAAGTATAAAATTTGGCTAGTTTCAAGCGTGCTGAGCGTTTCGAACTTCACTTGTGGAAGTGTTTTCATTTAGTTGCGCTGCTTTATCTTTTGAGACATAAGAGCCACCTGAAAGGACCAATATGTAGTTCTAACTTTACGTGCAAACACACTCGACTACAACGGCCACCATTTCTTAACCGAGCTGCATTTTCCAAGTTGCCGAAAATAACTCCAATATTGCTTTGAATATTTTCAACCCACAAAATCAAGCGCAAAATTAGCGCACTTGGAAATTTACGTGCCCATACTAGGGGTTCTCGATCTCAAAACATAAATAGCACTCCTCCTTATATTTACTTGCATGCATCACTTCCGCTCAATTTACGATTACTTCATAATTTATATTCGATAGTAAAAATGTGTGCAGTGGCGCTGCTGTTTGTTGTTGAGACCCACTATTTGCCTTCAAAAATAAATTACTTTCGACAGATGCAACAACTTCATTTCCTTCAATTGGGCGATCAATGCGCGATACTATCCAAGTGTCTATTGTTCCAATTTAGTGGACTCGTAGTCAGCTCACCCACGAAAATGCCCACGCCACTCAGTCATCGGCGCACGCCCAGTCATTTTACAAAATCAGATAAATGCATTCACGTGTATGTGTGTGTGTATGTATGTATGTAAATTCAGACTTAAGTAAATGCAGCAAAACTGCGAAGGAGTAAAGAAGTAAAGTCTTTAAATAATAACAAAGAAAAATTAACTAAAAGCAAATAACGAAACGCTAAATTCGCTACGGATCGAAATTTATATACCCGCGCACATTTTAATTTGGGCTGGTTGTTAATTGTTGGAATCAAACAAGCTCATGGGCAAAGAGAGTTGCAGCTTGTAAATCAGACGGATGGATGGAAATTTAGCCAAAGCACATAAAAAGTGGGCGTGTTTTTTGTTCGATCTCAATGATATTGATGTCGGGTCTAAATGAGTTGAAGATCACCAAGTGGGTGCGAGTTTTATTGAGATATACGCATTTACCTAAAAGTAGGCGTGGCACTGCCCATTTTTTCAACATTTTATAGGCGTCGTATTTGTTGTTAGATCTATCTCTGCTACCAAATGTGAGTATTTTTGCTTTATTTATAACAGAGATATCACAATAAGTTTTGTCTTGAACATTTCCGCTGTATGGGAGGTGGTCAATAGCAGCCTACTTTGAACAAAAAGTAATGTGTGTTAAGTTTCACTCGAGCCATCGTGCGCACGAACGAACGGACGGACAGACATGTCTAACTCGACTCCTCTCATCAATCTGAGTCTTTTGGTATATACTTAGTCTTGTCATAAATTCTGTGACAAATTTTAAAATGCTTAAGGCGAGAACGAATTCGCAGAAAAAGTTCCGTTAATTTTGCTTTTATTTGTATGCATTGTCTACTCATAAATTATACTCAGTTTCGTGGCAAATTTCGCTTGTTAACAATGGAGTGGGGAGCTAAGGAAAATCGCATTGCAGTGATTGGATTACAGAAGTGTGGTAAAAGTGCAAATGAGATTTACGAATTGCTGAAAAAACTTAATATTTTGAAAATGTCTTTCCCAAACGTCTGAAGTGACAGCCAGAAAAAGAAGTTGTCGTCCTCGCGTGATTCGAACCAGTGAAACCATGAAAGTCTTCCGCCGCTCAACTGGTCATCTGTGAAGAAAATTAGACTCGACAAATGCAAACAGCGTCTTCGGTGGCACGCGGTCAACGGCCATGAAAATCTTCTTTTCACAGATGAGAAAATGTACACTGTTGAAGAAGTTTTTAATAAGCAAAACGACAAAATCTATTCTAAAACTTCTGAAGACATAAAAAATGTTTTTCCAAGGGTTCAGCGTGGCCACCATCCAGCCCCCACAGTGGTTTGGTGGCGAGTGGCTTGTAAAGGCGTATCATCTCTTGATTTCTGCGAATAAAGGGTTAAACCAGGATAAATGCGTACCAGAAGGATGTTTTAGAAGGCGTGGTGAAGCAGTTGAGCAGTACTATCTTCAATGGAGAGCGTTGGATCTTCCAGCAAGATACCGCTCCAGCCTATAAGGCGAAAACCACCCAGCAGTGGCTAAAAAACCATATTTCTGGGTGCATAGCCGCAAAAGATTGGACGTCTGGAAGTCCAGATCTGAATCCATTGGATTATAATTTGTGTTTACAATTGGAGAACATGACCTGCCGATGACCTCACAGAAATTTGGAGAGTTCAAACAATCTTTAGTTCCAGCAGCGTCGTCAATATCCACAGAAGCCGTGTGTGCTGCAATAGATGAATGGCCTAATATTAAAAATGGTCTTGTGTAAAAGCAAATGGTGACCATTTCGAATGAAAATTAAAAATTTTTTTTTTTAATATTGACACGACTAAATAAAACTAACTTCATGTCCACAACGGACTTAACTTGTAACAGAACTTACATATGCCAGACCTAGGTACATTCTCATAAGCACATATCACCGTTATGTGAGCAAAACTGTAATACCCTTGCGCCAAATGCGCGCGGGTATAAAAAAAAACAAATTATTTACAAAACGGAAATGTAAGCGCCCAAAAAGAAGCACAAAGATAATATGCATGACGTGTGTATGTATGTATGTGCATACTTATTTATGTAAAATCTCATTCATACCGATTTGTGAGCGTTTATTGAAATGTCACACGGCAAGCATTCATACACACATACATACGTGTGCTGCCACGCGCTTATTAAGTCACCACTAACTTCGCTCAACCGATTCTAGGTCAGATATTACATGTTGTTGGAGTCGTTAGTGGCTCTTGGCTAGCTATTATCTGTGACATCACCTACTAGTCAGACTAATAAATAAAAGGCCACAAACAGCAGCGTATGATTAATCATTGACTAATTTGTTTATTCGATATTCATTGGGGTGTGGAATGAAATTAGAATGACTTCAAAAGCAAAAAAAAAAAAAAATACAGAAAAAAATTTAGTATACACCATCTTGGTAAATTGCATTTTGAACAGAGAAGCCTCCAACACAAACCCATGCACATATATAATATAATAATATACGCATACCGATTCTGCATGTTGCAACACAATTCTTGCTCATTTTCAGTGAACTGATCTCTGGGCTAGGCCCGCGAATTCGGAGTTTCGGTAAAATCATTTCTACTGCTGGTTCTTGCAAAGATGTTTGGACCCAATTTTTTGTTTCATAAATACGGAAGTTTGAAATATTTTGCTTCCTATGCTCTTCGACCATACAAAACTCTAATGAAAGCTTTTAATTTTTTTTGTTAGGTTTCCTTTTTTACCCAAAACTCGGGAGGCTTCTAATGTCGTGCAAGATCTTATATGTTCAAGCATTTGGTCGTCGATTAGTACAGAAAATGGGCTT
Source organism: Anastrepha fraterculus (assembly GCA_037575425.1). Classification (NCBI taxonomy): domain Eukaryota; kingdom Metazoa; phylum Arthropoda; class Insecta; order Diptera; family Tephritidae; genus Anastrepha; species Anastrepha fraterculus. The sequence goes on along the minus strand of JAYXIM010051544.1, from coordinate 51,138 downwards.
CATAATAATTATTTTGGCATATCCTGTCGTCTTTACAGATATTACGAAACGGTAATCTTCCCGGAATAGATCGTCCTTGTATTTTACCCCAACAAGTCCCATCTGCACCAATTTCATTCTGATTGTATTTTCATTTTCATCTTCAGAACTTGGAAGTATTCGCGTTCATCTGCTTGTACGATAATTCAAAATGTTTTAAAAATCCCTATCACTTTCTGAAGATTTCCGAATATTTTCTTCGTCTAAAACCTTATTGCCATTATCTTCATTATAGAAATATATTCTTGGCATAGTTCATTTTCAATTTCTTCTGATTCACCTTCACTGTCATAGAGTTCAGAATCAACTCTATCAGAGCATTTTATTCCTACATCGTTCAAGTTCTCCCAAATTTCAGAGATTTTCAATCGTTTTGCCTCCTCCGATTTTATTCGTATTTATCGTCACGTCGTTAGTTCCTTCATCGACTGCTTCGTCGGCTTCATTAGAGTATTATTCATTTAAGGCAGCGGGTTCCGAATGAGGTTCAACAATCCATTGCTCGATTTCAGATTGGGAGGCTTGCTGCAATGTATGCATCATCAGCTATCGGTAATCGTTACTCCGAAAGAGGAATGATATCGTCACAATCCCAGTCAGATGCTTCTTTAAATAGTTTTTGAAACGATGCCTGCATTTGCATTTTTCAGGTTGATATTTCGCAGAGTCATTTAGCAGGAGCAACAATGTGACTTAAGAGGGTTTTTTGTAGTTCAATTTAGTAAGCCTTATAGCGTTTTTATCCATGGGCTATAGAGCAGCACAGTTTGGAGGAAAGCACATCGGTAATTTGGCCGCCGTAGCTCTTTAACTCGCCTTCCTTGGGATGGCAAGGAGGATTATCAATAAGAAAACGTGCTTTTTCCGGAAGATTTTGCGCACGAAGGAACTCTAAGAATAAACAGATAAATTTAAGCAGTTTTTGATTAAAACAGGATTCTTTGCTATGGGAAAAAATGATCGTACCTCTGGAACGAATGTTCCGTGAAACCATTCTTCAAATAAAGCTAAAGTCATCCAGTAACTTTTATTTCTTTTGTAAGACAGCAGGCATATCAATAAAAAAATTAATCAACGCGGATTCCCCGATTTCCCTATTACCGTAATTTTTACTTTATGCTTTCCAGCAGCATTTGTACAATCAGAAAACGTTATTGTCTCCTTACCTGCGGAGTCGAGGTTTCTTTTAAGGGCATAATAGTTATATCAGGTAAGAGGTTCCAAAACAATCAGACACCACTCCAAAAATTGGTTGATGGAGTCACTCTTATTTGATAATTTTTCTCCGAAAATTTTTAGACATTGTATTCCATGCCTCTTTTTAAAGTTTGCAACCCAACCATTGCTCGCGCAGAAGCCTTCAGGCTTTTCCTGAATTTCGGCGTGAAATAACTTGGCTTTCTCTTTTAGTATATCACTTGAAAATGGTAAGTGTTTGGACCTTTCATTCGCAAACCCATTGAAAAACGCATTTTCCATTTTTGGAACTCAAAAATCTTAAGAGGTTTCTTTTTACCTGGACCGGAATTAAATCGCGTAACAAACTTCTTTATGGACTTCTTTATGTTCATGTTTTTAATAGGAGTTGTTGTTGCTCTTATGCAGGGGAAAGTTTGAAGGAAATGCGTTGATGGAAATTCAGCAGCGTAGAATTTCTCTTTGCCATTCTGAGACCACACCAGTTAAAGTAAAACGGTCACTTCGTCCGCAAATCAAATGGGCGGTACGTCCCTTAAATTCATTCAGCTGATTTAATTCAAAAAACGTCCTCGACGATACTTCCCCGAGCTCTAATCTCAAAAATACGTCGTAAAAAGAGCAACAGAGAAAGGCAAAACAAAAGTGTAGGTAACAATTTTCTAATGTCGCAAGTACTGAGTACGCAAGAAAGTTGTGTCGCAAGTATCGAGTTTCTACTGTATTTCGATATCTTCTTCTTCTACGGAAAATATTCAAATACTCGAACAAAGCGTGTGCACAATGAAAAGTAGACAACTCACTTTTGTTCACTTAGTCCAGCTGCCTTTAACAGCAATTACGATCACATCTCATATCGTCCATGTGCCCATATTTCCATACTTGCGCTTGATCGAAGTCATCTCCAAGCACTGTTCTGGCACACATATAGATGTAAATACAAATAAATATACGATATATGCACACAAGAACAAATTTACGGCTCGCCTAAGTTTCTCTGTTCCATTTGAAAAATCGTTGATGCAAAATTGGTCTCGTCAAATGCACTCGAAATGCATTCTGGATACTTGTGCGGCAAAATCACAACCACGATCTGCTGGAGTGGCGAAACAGTGCAAGAAATTTAATAGTAGATGACTTTTAGTATTTAATGGCTTCGTTGCAACTGGACACATACCCCGTCCCTCCTTTGGTATGCACTCGTACACCATTCCTGCCGGGCGTACGATCCATGCGGAAGCTATGATGGAGCAGTAAATGTAAATGACTTTTGACAGAGAATTCGTGGAGAGAAGAGATGCCTTTGAAGCGGCGATTATTTTGATCACTAACCAAGTTCTTTGTTGTAGTCAGGAATCGGACTTTTTTGGGGTCACTGTAACTTATAGGGACACATAAAAAAATAGTACTTTGGGATTTAATACTTATTTATTTGTATACAATCAAACAATTTTAATAACATGCCAGCAGCTGGTATTTGTTCAGCGTAAAGGTATGAAAATTTATTGCTCGAAGTGTTTCTATAAAGCGGCCAGCTTAAAAAGAAAATGGATCGCCTCTTGAGAATGCAGGTTACAGTATTTGATACAGAGGAAATGTGTAGATTACGAGAAACGAGAGACCTTTTCAGGTCACATACGCTAGGAGGTTTGTTGTAATATCTTGCATCCCCGAAAGAAATCGAATCTACCATCGAAACCTTCCACTGCCTACGGTCACAGACACAAATAACCAGATGCAGATAAAAAATGCATCTAGCAAAAACTTTTGGTGGTTCGAATCTCCGTGCATGAAACACCAAATGATAGAAAAAGTGTTTTCTACAATAATAGCGGGCGCCCATCGGCAGGCAATGACAGAGCTCCGAGTGCAAAAAGCTTCTCATAAAACCGTCTGCCGCTCGGAGTCGGCTTAAAACTGTAGGAACCGTGAACAGCAAGACGCACGCCCCAAATAGAAGGAGGAGCTCAACCAAACTCCCAAAAACTTGTGTAAGCACCAATTATATGAATATATAGTATGTATATATATTTCGAATCCTAAGCTACGCTGGGATCTGAGCTGGTTGACAAGGACCTTGAAGCTTCACACGCTCCACACGGCGTCGCAAGTTCATCTCAGTAGAAAACCACTTTTAGGCACAATGAAGATACCTATTTGAGCTAACCGACGAGTTCTGAAACTGCATGCAGCAACTTCGGCTCCGGTGAACTTTTCAAAGGCTAAAAACGACACAATTAAATCCTCCACTAGCTGTAGGCCGATGAATGGCGATTTAGCAGTAAAGTTGCTTTGTAAGACCTGCAATAATTCTGAAACAATTACTTTCCGAATACTATACGAGGTTAAAAGCCTGAACTCCTACATATAGTACATAAGTCCTACGATGTCGAGAATACAGAAGGTGCCGCCTCCGAAACTGCTACTTTCTTTTTGGCGCATTTGGCAATTGAAAAAAATTTGGCAGAAAATAAACAAACCTTTGTGGCGTAAGGCCTTTAGCTTCACCCTTAACTTTTATACGCAGAGTTCTAAAATGACTAATGGAGTAGACGCTGGGATGTACTGTCCAGAATTAGACCTAGGAAAGTCGTATAAGCATTCAGATCAGTGTAGCGTATTCCAGGCTGAAGCTTTCGGAATTGTAAAGGTAGCAATTATAGCTTGTGATACTACTGGAAACAACTCCATGGTAAACTTTTACGTCGAATATAGTTCTTTAGAGCAGGAAGGCAGTAGAAAGGTTAACAGCGAATTGACAGCTACATTTCTATTGGGTTCCTGGCCATAAGGGCGTTGAAGAGAACGACACAGTAGACGATTTAGCGAAGAACGGGTTCTCTCTATCCTCGGATTTTGTTAGCGAAATACCAAAGTCAATACGAATATTATACATACAATTAAGTAGACGAAATTCGATCGGGAATTTCAGCACAAGATGGGAGAGTCTGTCCACTTGCAGGAATGCTAGGGTCATGAAAAAGCATGAAGATCACAGTCATTCTCGAGATATACCATCATTAACACGAAGAGATTGTAATACAGGAAATGTAAGGAGCAGGGCTCAAGGGAAACTGTAGAGCAGCCCCTTCGCGGATATCCCGCGTTTTTGTAAACACGTTTAAAATATTTGGAGCACCACAATTTAGTTGATCGGACGACTTCTTAGCAGAGGATTGGAAATATCTCCTTAAATTGTCACCTGTCCTGTCACCATTGCAAAACGCCACATCCACGCGCACTATTGCAAAACGCATAACTAATGAGCTCCGTCTGGCATTGGTCTATGTGTGACTACAACTCAACCAGTTCAACCTAACCTAACCTTTGTGTGCGAATGCAGCACGTCCATTCAGTTTCACTTGTTCTTCCTCTCTGTTTTGTTTGTTATTTTCTGTAGTGACGTCAGCGCAATCTGTATCTTATCATTCTTGAATGAGCTGTGTGCGGCACCAACCTTTCTCTATAGTAAATCAGCAGATCCAGAATTCATTCTCTTATAGCCTAAAGACAGAACACGTCTTGGACTTCTTCTTAAATTACTTCGATGACAAATATTTCGATGATTTGTGTTTGGCGCAAGAGAGCTTTTCTTAAATCATTCAAGTCAAGTAAAATGGAGGAAAAGCAAGGCAATTACTTTCATGAAAATACTTTGTAATCGCAAAAATGCTATTTGACTATTTGACTTGACAAAAATGCTTATTCAACTTTCACCGACTGGGCAACACTTATCATTACTTCGTAAATGGGTTTATGAATGTGTTTGGTTCTTCTTTTGCTGTATTAAAGCGTACTTAAGTGCCTGCGCACAAATGCACACGACTACACACGCACATAAAAGCACTCATATGAACTGTAAAATGTTAGTAGGAAAGCAATTTCCATAAATTAAGTTTGTTTATAACTTTAGATAAAAAACAACAAAGCAAAAATATGTAAAGCAATTAAATAGTTGCTCGCCAACCGCTGGTTCCCATTCATATTTTCTGTGATATTAAATTTTGCAACTTTCGCCAATTCGCTTGCCGTGCCGCAAGAGGATGAGCATCGCACAGTGGTCCGGCGGCCGGACAAGAATTCAATTTCCAAATCGAAAGATTTCTTGAATATCTAAGGTCGATTTTCCGACATTATGGTGGAATTTAAAATAAACCTGAAACTAACAAGTAGGGAAAGGCTAAATTCAGCCCGGGCCGTAGTAAAGTAAAATTTAATTTAGGGTTGATATTAATTTTTTTAAATCAAACAAACTCGTGGGAAATGAGAGTTGTAGCTTGTAAATCAGATGGACGGATGACAATTTTGTCTTAACATATAAAGAGTGGGCTTTGTTTTCATCCAATCTCAATAGGAGGCCTCTTCTTTTCGCCACCCGTTGGCAAGTAGCGAACAGATAAAGCAACTGGTATAAATAAATATATCCTGGCAGCACTGAATAAGAGCTGCATAAATTGAAATTTGTTTGTAAGAAAGTGAGTTAACCTTATTGTTGCTTTCGTATGCAAATTTTTCGTCAAGTGAGCCAAGCAGCGACGTAGCGAAGCAAGGAAGTGGCAAATAGAAGAGACCTTATACATACATATGTTGGATCACAATGAGGTGACCCTTTGTTCTTCCCTGATGAGTTTAGGCGGGTTTAATCAAATCGTCGTCGGCGATACAGGCATTTACCCACTTTTGGGGTGTGGCACCGTTAATTTTTCTAAATTTTTATTTTGCTTCATTTATAAAAGAGATATCACCTAATTTTCCTTATTTGAATATTTTTGTTGCGTGGAAAGTGGACGTGGTTAATCATTTTCAGCACCAAACTACCTTGGGCAAAGAGTAATATGTATGTGAACCGAGTTTCCTTGGACTATATTACTTTTTGGTCCAGTTATCGTACGTCCTAAATTGATTCCCCTCATCACTCTGATCTTTCTGGGATGCGTCTATATCTATCTTGATTCCTCTATGATGCTGCATACATCCGTTATGTGAACTAAATTTTAATACCCTTGTGCGCGCGGGTATAAAAACGCAAACTTACACAATTGCAATTGAAAATATTTGCGAAACGAAAACTTTGCAGATTTGCTTTGAATGGAAAAAAAGCTACTATAGAATTTAGACTGCCTTTCGATACCTTAAACTTTCCACTGTTTGTTGAAATAAGTAAAACTGTTTTATAAGACTTTTACAAAATTATTTATTATTTTTTTGGTTATGTCTTTGAATGGTGCACTGCCATCTCTGAGTCCGCCATTTTGAATTTTCCAAAATCGCTCACGGTTACGGTTTCGGCCCACTGTTCATCGGGGTGGCGGCAATAAAACTTCACCTATTAACTTCTTCTAGCAGTGCGCTCCCATCGTGCGATTTGTGAGCAGACTTGAAATTCCTTTAATATTTCGAGCCATTAAAATTTAATTGTCCGCAGAATGCAGATGTCTTTAGACGAGGATGGCCTGCAAGTGCCTGCATGCAAGCATTTGCAAAATAAGTACTTAAAGAAATGCCATTGCTATTTGTAACAATGTTGCAAGTTCATAGCAGTACTTGTGGCACATAAAAGAAACAACTCGGAATTCCTTGCTAGATGAATGGATCGGCAGGGTCATGTAGTTTGCATTCTGAAGGAAAAAATGCAACATAAAACATATTTCAGCAAAGTGGTTCCGAAAGTCTCCACTGAGAAAATTATTAGCGGGAAAGAGCTGGAAATATGAAATTTCTTAATTTTTTTTTGCATGCTGCTCAGAGAATTTTTTACAAATTTATAGCAAACCTCAATCAAGCAACAAAACTGCGAATACAGCCACCAGAGCTCTTTTTGAACGCTTCTGAAGGAAGTTTTAATTAACTATTTTGCTTTCCTTTTAGCTTACAGTAGCAGTCACCGATCCATCAGTAGTTCATCATAGTCCCTTGAAGCAAGAGTAAGAAGCCATCGGTAAGGCTCTGTGGCTTATCTAATGGCGGTCATCTAATCAATAGAAGGTAGGGCGGCGTCTACTTCCACGATGAGTTCGGCGAAGATCTACGTAACCAGCGGAGCAACTCTTCTTAACTTTTAACTCTTGCTTTCAATACATTCCGCATTCTCTACTGCTTGCCAAAAGTACACATTTTTAGTTCCGATACTACGTCAAGGCAATTCAACTGCAACATATTTATTTCCTATACCGCCTTAATTGACACCATAGAGGGTTTAAGATTCTTCAGGTTTCACTATTCAGGTTTCACTATTTTTATTTAAAGTATATAGGTATATATATAATTGGCGCGTACACCCTTTTTGGGTGTTTGGCCGAGCTCCTCCTTCTATTTGTGGTGTGCGTCTTAATGTTGTTCCACAAATGGAGGGACCTACAGTTTCAAGCCGACTCTGAACGGCAGATATTTTTATGAGGAGCTTTTTCATGGCAGAAATACTACTCGACCGCTATCAGAAATATTTTTTTCTTAATTTTGGTGTTTCACCGAGATTCGAACCAACGTTCTCTCTGTGAATTCCGTATGGTAATCAGGCACGAACCCGTTCGGCTACAGCGGCCGCCATTTTATTTAAAGCGTGGCTTTTAAAAGTTGTATGTGGAAATTACATAATTTAAATGTCCTTCAGTCTAATGACACGCCAGATGGTTTTTAAGAAAATTAAGAAAAGATATTAGAAAACGCTTTTTCAATCATGGGATTCTGATGCCTTCAGTATGCATCGAGCTTGGACGAACCGAGCTGTGACCTGAAAGAATCGCGTGGTGAAAGGCTGCCTGAATGTGGTCTAAGAACGATGGGAAAATATCGGGAATTGTGTTTTTTTAGACGAGGATCACTGACACAAGCAATGCCAGATCGGTGCCTACGGTTACGTCCTTCGGGTCGCCAAGTGGTCTTGTATAAATAAGCAGCCTATAAATGGTATCTCTACAAATACCTTTTGCATAATTGGCAAAATTTAAAATCTGATGACTTTTTAGCACAAATAGATTTTCTCTTTCGAGATACTTTTACATTTTACTTTAGCACTTTATTTCGCATAATTTGCCCAATTTTGGTCAAGTAATGGCTCTGCATGTGTTTACAAACCCGGTAACTCATTTGAGCGTGAAACGAATTTCAATTTCAAAACTCAAAAGTGTTCAATTTTGAAAACAATCAAACTAGGCGAAATCTCTACTCCGCATGAATTAACAAGCAATCGCTCAAATGGATTTAGGATACCGTTCCGAATTTTATGGCATAAAACCTTTGTTCATATCACTTTTTCCGTAGCTAGAAACCTCATTTGTTCATCATCAAGTGGCGTATTTTGAAAGTATAAAATAATGAAATTGCGGAGCCTTTAATGCATATTTGTCATTCCTACCTGGGCGCTCCTCAAATTATTACCTCGTCGATACCCGCGAATTTGTTTGCCTGCTGCGCAGACTATTTCATACCCGCTACACTCTCCCCACGCGACACCAACCTCATTGCGCCACATATCGATCTGCCGGCGATCCAACTGGGATTATAAAAAGCGCCATCAACGCTGATGTTACTACGAGTACAACAACAATGTACGAATATTTGCAATATTGTTTCCTATCGATCGGCTGCAATAAAGAGTAGAAACGGCACTGGGTACGGTTCAATAAGTTATCAGCAATTCATGAAGGAAGCAATCAGCGTTGTTTGGGCCGTCCAATATCAAATAAAATTTTATTACACCGTAAAGTTTTTCGGGTTCATTCACGCCTCTGGCGCTGATGCAAATGCCACTGTGTGGGCTTTAGAGGTGAATGTTACTTTGTAGTTTTACTTCACAATATGAACTATTAACAAGTTTAAATAAGCAAATCATAAAGATTGAGGAGAAAATGGTAGACTGGTGAGAAAATGTTTCCTTTAGTGCACAGAAGAAGCGGAGTAAAAGTGCAAAAATAAACTCTCGCTAAAACGCTAAACGCTAAAAATTGGAGGAAAGATCGGCCAAATTGATAAAATTATTGTAATATAAAATGCTCGTAGATGTATAATAATAATAAATGTGTGTATGTAAGTAATTATAATAATAGGGCTGCCGCTCCAACTTGTAATGCAACTGGTGTTGTCCTACAAATGGAGAGTCACATGCCTCCTGCGCCTCCGATATTCAGATTGTTTTTATGAGAAGCTTTTTCATAACAGAATTGCAATACCTTCCGAAAGGTGACAGCTTTTGGAAACCCTTCCTCTTTCTGATGTTTCATATGCACAATAGCACCGGACCCAGACCAACTAAATAGTAGTCATGCAAAAACCCAATCTATTACAGCAGCCGTAGATTTACATCCAGACTAGAGATGTGAATCGCGGGATCCGCTATTTTTAAGTCCCAAAAGTTCAGGGATTCAATGCCACGGACTATTCGGGATGTGGAGTTTCTTACGAAGCATATAAAATAAAGACAGAAAAACACTTTTGTGGGAGAAATCAGAAGGGTTTTTTCTGTGTTCGTTTTCAACTCTTCAATTGACCGAAATTAAGTTCTGACTTAATAATTTCAAGTTCAAACCACTTCAACCCGCACCTTAGGTTAGGCAGTGTTAGCCGATCTGTAAAATGATCTTCTCGCACACCTAGGGTCCACTGTGTTGCCAGTGCTATGTATTTGGAGGCGAATAAATTATTTTATGCTATTCTTAATGCCCGTCTTCGCGAGTTTTAAAAAGCCGGTAAGCCTTCTGTCTGCAATATCCTTCAAGAATGAAAAATACGTTGATCCTAGGCACATTTGTTGAGTCCTACAGAGAACAGCGCAGTGGAAAAGTAGGTGTTCCAAAGTATCCCTGGCATTCGTTTCTTCTTATGTGTTACGGGCATCGCTCTGGACTAATCCAATTGTGGCTGAGTGATGGGGTGAGACACTGTCCCGTCAGTACTCCAACCAATATTTTGCAGTATTTTCCATGCATATATGTATATATCATACATAATTGGCGCTTACACCGTTTTTGGGCGTTTGGCCGAACTTCTCCTCCTATTTGTGGCGCGCATCTTGATGTTGTTCCACAAATGGAGGGACCTACAGTTGTAAGCCGACTCCGAACGACAGATATTTTTTATGAGGAGTTTTTTCATAGCAGAAATATACTCGTGTATTGTAAAGTTTGTACATTTGGTATTTCAAATCCTTATCATAGTTTTGGCAGTTTTTTACGAGGTTGAGTGTTCGCACATCGTCTATGTTTCCAGAGCAAGCTCCTCATTCAGTTCCGTTTTCAGAAAGGAGAGTTCTATCATGCTCCATCTCGGTAAGTAAATACGTTTCTTAGCGGACACATCGGCTCTATCATTTCCTCCTATGCCCTTATATCCTGGTATCCTGTAAATAGTGGCCCGCCCATTTTCGCAGAGTTCATCCATTTTAAATCTGCATTGTTGAACACATCCCGAGTTAGTCCAATGAGCCAGGAGTGCTTAATAGCCGCTTGACTATCGTTGAAAATGTTTGCCCGAGTATTCTTCTTCTTAATTGGCGCGATAACTGCTTATGCGATGTTGGACGAGTATTAAGAGGAGTTGATTCAGGAGCCAATTCAGTTGCTTTTGATGCGGCATAGAATTCAGCTTGAAATATACTACAGTAACTAGGGAGTTTGAAATACTTTTGGATATCAAATTGCGAACAAAAGACAGCCACTCCTGATCCTTCACTATTTTGGACCCTTCTGTACTGAAACTGTGTGACTGGTGTTGCATTCTAGACCTCTCTGCCACCCATTTTGATCTATAACGACGCTAAGCTTTTTGCCAAATTTAACTTGTGAATCACGTAGTCTGGCCTTTCGTTTGAATCCAAGATGTTGCTGCGACCAGAAAGCTTCTATAAGAATTGTCGTGACATCTTCACTCTTTGAGCAGATCTTTTGGCTGAGTTTCGAGTAGTAAAAAACTTGATAGGATGCCAGTTGAGAATTCTTTCCATTAAAGCTGTTGGAGTTGTGTTCATAGCGCAGGTCATGCGTATTCCTGCAATCCTTTGTCAATGTGAGAGTCGAAGAGATAAGCCTCAAGTAGTACCAAGCATTCTTATTCATGCGCCTAGGGCATTAGAGAGCATTCTTTGCTTTTCGTTCCTCATTTACTCTCCAAGACAGTTTGCTATCCACAACAATACCTAGGTAATTATTTAGTCGATGTTTTTGGTGTCAACTTTACTCCTCCAAGTCTCGGAGGTGACCAGTTGGGAATCTTGTACTTCCTTATAAAGAGTATTAAGTCTGTCTTATCTGGATTTACTTCCAGTCCGACCAATTCCGTCCCCTATTAGATCTCTTTAAGCGTCCTTATAAGTATTTCACCCATTGTGGATGATAACAGCCAAGTCGTCCGCCTATGCCGCCAGTTTCGGTCCGCTACTTACAAGTTTGATGAGAATCTGATTTATCACTAGGTTCAACCCTGAGGCTCCTCGTTTGTTTAAATTGTTTTTCATGGAGCTGTTTTCAACAAATCTTAGACTACTTTACCAGATACGTACACGCCAAAGTATTACTATGCGTACAAATTCAATAACTGTGATTTTTTTTTTAAAGAAATAATTTTCACTTAAAATAAAAAAAATATTTATTTCATTATTTACTTGAATTGATTATTGAAGTAGGCGTTATTTGAAGGCGGATGGTAACAGGTTTTTTTTTGTGGAAAACTGTTGATTTAATTAATCGTAATTGATTTCAAACTTTGAACTAACAGTTTAAGAAAATTTTCTACTTCTCGAAGTTTTAGTACAACTGCTATCGACAACTAAAAATTGCTCACATTTTAATTCAAATTACAAAATTAGAATAACCTGAGGATATTGTGAGCAATTTCCGTTTGACCTGGTTTTCTTAGTTTTTTATTGAGAAATTTCCGTATTTTAACATCATTTTTAGTCTTTTTGATACGATTTTCTATGAAATTTTATCATTTTTTCGCTATGACCCGTCTGAAGCAACACACATATGCCAACATTTTACCCAGTCCTCCATGAACCCTTGGTAGGCCGACGAAGGGATGGCCTTCAGCTCCTTCGCTTCAACTTGGGAAACAAAAAGAAGTCACACGGGGCCATATCAGGTGTATACGGTGCTTGCCCGATGGTATTTACTGGGTGTTTAGTCAAATAATCCAGCGCAATTTGGGTTCGGTGCGATGGCGCGTTATCATCATACAAAATCCAAGAATTGTTTGCCCACATTTCCGGCCGGCCAGGCAAACACTAATGATCCGATGGCGCTAAGAAGCGACAGATGTGTGTCCTAATGTCCTGCCAACATAAGAAAAAAAATGGACCGGTTCTCTCGTGCGCGGTTTCTTTTAAATTAAAGATTCCCGGAACTTTCTGATCATAGGGTATGCAATCAGGTTTACGTGAGTCATTGAAAGTTTCATCAAAAGAATAGTTAAAAATTAAAATTTTGCCTTCATAATCATGGAATTACCATTTGAAAATATGCGCTTATTTTTTAATTAAAAAAAGGCAATTAAAAATGAAAGTCCCTACATTTGACATTAAAAATATCTCTCTCAGATGTTTTCTAGTTAATTAATGAATGAATTGCTGATGTCAGAAGAATATTGGATTTTAGATATAATGATCCGAACACCAAATACTTTTATCCGAGGCTTAGCTACAGAACGTGTATGTCAACTATCGAAATGCGAACTCTTAGAGCTACAGTGTTATAGTGAAACCCCTAAAGATAATATGACATAAAACATTTCATTTCTATAATTTAGCTGAATTTACATTTCCGACATGTGCCGTCCAGAATAAAGTTGAATATTATTAACTTGTGCAACAAATGCCAAATTTGCATTTCCGGCACATGCCAAAATTTTTTATATTTTCCAGACAAACAATTCTTTGGAATTGTTTTGCAACTAATTTAGCTCACTAAAAGACGAAATGTGCAAGATAGTCAAAAATAGGGTATAAGTAATACTGTTGATTATAATTAGCTAGTTCAGTTCGGTTCAGTGGAGTTTAGTGATATGATGGAGCGGAGTTGTTAAAATCAATAAAAGTGTAATAAAAATAAAGAGTTGTTAAAATCAGTTTTTAGTTTCCGAAAAACTCGGAACGAAAACTCTACAGCTCTCGTGCTCTACGAGATCTTATAACAAATGAAAGCATACGAGAAATGTGCGTAGCACTCGATTTAGTAAAATGGAGCCGCAAAAGAAGACGAGATCGGAAGCAACAGAATGATCGACGAGTGCTCGGCAAAATTGGTGATGAATGGGGAAAGAGATGGAAAGAATGCTGGGCATCTGGATCAACATCCGATTATTAATAATATTGATTTTTGTATTGCATATTAGAAATGTATAAAAGCTTTTGTTTGAAAGATGAAGAAGAAGAAGAGAAGGTTGGTGTTGGGTCACCCTAATGGCTTTCGCAACGAATATTAAAATACTCAAATATTCACTCATAGTGTAAACTGAAACAGTCTATGACATTTGTGAGTTATACACTTGTTTTTCTTTGAAATAAGTAGGCTTTGATTTTCTGTAGAAATAAGAAGGCTTCGATTGAAATATTTTTTGTATATAAAGGGGAACATTTTTGTAAATGCTGCATGATTTTGATTTTCTAAACGATTTTGGCTTTTACTCATTCCGTCTCAGACTACAGGATTTTGCCGTCATTTCATCGCAAACACCAGGACTTTGGTTCAACAGGAGAGTTGTGGCTTTCTTACCGCAGAATTGTCGCTTCTCTAATCAACATTTGTGCACCCCCACTACCAAAGTTTTGTGCTGCCTTGGAAAATAATGCTTGCTTCATCAGTTGGTATGGGGCAAATCGTAGAGAATTTTGATTATATTTTTATGGTCAGATTTAATGCACCTGGAATCTTGCTTCCGAATCGTAATTTATTATAACTCTTGGAACAGTCCCTGAATATACCGTTGTATGTCATATATACTCGCAAAGGCCTATCATTCGAAAATATTTTTGTTTTATTATTACTCATAGGGCATTCATTTTGTTTACTAACCTGTGTTGTTTTTTCCTTGTGTAAATACACAAGCCCATACCTCCATGTGTATGTATGTATGTATGTACATATGTACATAAATACAGTGAATGCAGATACGTCGCTTGCATTGTTTCAGCCAAGTCATTTACCCATTTGAATTTGTTATTTTTAGTTTTATAGCTGACCGGCTGGTTGGTTGTTGGCTGCGTCATTTCAGGTGACTCACGTGTGAAATCTCACAAAGCCGCCTGCTTGTCGATTTCGCTTTAAAGAAATACCAAAAAATGCACACCAAAATTGGCAACAACCTTAGCGGCACCAATTGGCCATATGCTTGTCTGGCCTCTGTTGCATTACTCAGAAATGTAAACCACAATAACAAAAAGTCATATACTCGTACATACAAACATACTGCATGGCAAAGAGTAACAAAACAGTTGAAAGAGATGAAAACAATTCAATTTGGGTCACACAACTACGCAGTTGAATTGGCGATTGGAAGCAAAGTGGTGAATGGGGTGGATATATGAATGAGGTGGTGGGCGAGTCAAGGCAGCGAGCGCGCAAGCGAGCACGCAAGTAAGCGAATGTTCCGAATTTGCCAATTGCGGCCTGAAAATGTATTGACATAATTGACATATTTCACATTACTGTTATTGCTGTTATTGTTGTTGTACGTTTGTGAGTGCTTTGGCCATCAATGAACGACAGCAAAATGGCAAAAACAAATCGGCATCAAGTGAACAGTAAACGGAGGCAACAGCAACGAAACAATCATAATAACAATAGCAGCAGAGACAACAACAATTGCGATATTAATGGCGGCAATACAACATGGAAGTGCGCCTAAGTATGTCAATTTACAATTTATTTGCAAAACAAAAACTATTTTGCCAAATGAACTACATAAGCGCCGAGCACTGTGTACATGCAGATGTTAGCAAACATACATACATACATACATACTTTTATCTAACGTATTAAGATACACAAATGTAGATATTCATATGTATAAGTGCATCAGGGTGGCTCACTTTTGTAGGTGAAGCTTTGTGCTTTAATAATTTTTTCTATCTCACAGAAATATGCACATATGTACATACACACACGAACACACTTCATGGGGTCAGCATTGATTTGCGGAGTTAAGCCTGGATGCTTTTATTAAAATATATTTTTACCAGTTCATTAATTCATTCTGCGCATTCGATATGCAACAAAATTTTGTTAAGAAAATAAAAAAAATATATGCTTTTGCCGGTAGATATTTTCTCTGTAAGTTTACCACATCACGCACACCATGTCAACGTCTTTCGCATCCGCTTGTTGTTGCTTGTGAGCAATCGCGGCACCCATCGGGCCGACAATTTTTTCATTGCCAACTTACCATGTAAAATATTAGTTGCCGTTCCGGTCAACACACCTACAGCCTCTGTTACTTCGCGTACTTTCGTTCGTCGATCAGGGAGAAGCGAGAATCATGTCGTGGACTTTTTGAATGATTTCCTCGGTAACCACGCCTGCCGGACGTCCTGGTCGCACCTTATCAAAAACGGATGTTCTTCCACGTTTAAATTCGTTGAACCAATATTTAACTGTGGTCACAGATGGCGAAGCGTCCACATAGACAACATCCAACTTTGCTTTTATCTCCTCGCATTTTTTCCCATCCAAAAACAAAAATCGAATTAGGGAACGATACTGCTCTTTTTCCATCTTAGCGAAAATCACGAAACACGTCTTACTCGAATAGCTGCCAAATCCAAACTAACCAATCAATACGTCTGAAGTTTGTTTTGCTGTCGTTTGATAGATGGCAGCACAGATGCTAACACAAATTTTCCTTAGGAATGCCCTCTGTCATCAAACACGGGTACTTATTGAACCGCCCTCGTAAGAATTTACAGCTGTGCGAGAGAAGTCGGGATTTTAGTAGTTTGAGGTTGGCCTAGAAAGCTGTGTGTGCTACAATAAGTCGATCTCGGATACAATTCTGAACACTACTGTCATTTTTTAGCAGTACCCTCAGGTACTTGAAACTCTCTACTCCTTCA
This sequence comes from Anastrepha fraterculus, assembly GCA_037575425.1. Taxonomy (NCBI): domain Eukaryota; kingdom Metazoa; phylum Arthropoda; class Insecta; order Diptera; family Tephritidae; genus Anastrepha; species Anastrepha fraterculus. The sequence continues at coordinate 34,865 of JAYXIM010051544.1, read as the reverse complement.
AAAGCATACTGTTCAATAGTTATATTATATTTTCTGGCTTTCACCTTGCAACACCGCGTGACATTTATATTTGGACTTATCGGCATTGATATGAAGCCCGAAAGTCTTCGCTTTTGTTTCGATGTTAGAGAAAAGTTCATCCATTTGCCTTCGATTTCGAGCGAGAATGGCAACGTTATCAGCATAGGGGATGGTTAGGCCGGGGCGGTTGTATAGACTACCGGATTTCACATCGTTATTGATAAAGTGTCGCCTTGTTTGACCCAACTTTCGAAGGCAAGTTGTGCCGAGGTTGACTGTTGCACAAAGTCTTTTCCTTTGGCGCGGTTAAGGGTGGGCATAGTTAAGCGTTTTGTCAATTGCAAAATATGGCACCAATATTCGAACGAGTACTACACGTAATTCGTATCTGAAACGATTTTGCCAAAGTGAATCCACACAAGGCGATTTCGCTTTAGCAACATATTTTTTTGTTCTTCAGACTCCCTGTTTTGCGTGTCAAAGGGTGCTGCTACTTCGTTATTGCCTTATTTCTATGTTTATATTCTCATTCAAATTTAGCATTCAACCCAGCAAAATGCAAAAACGAATCACATTTAATTGTTGTTGTTGCTCTAGCAATTTCAACTTCTATGAACCCGCCTTGGACTTCCACAGGACAGAAAACTTTCATGTAACCGTTAGTGCATATATCCTTTTTTTAATTTTTCTTTTACTATATTTTATTTTACCACACGAATTGCAGCAGTTGGGCCGCCCTAATGAAAATACAAACATTTGTAAGCGATAAAATTTGCAGACAGGCAATCACCAATCACAGTGGAACAAGCAAAAATAACGCTGAATACAAAGATTGTATGAATTGTATGTAGATCGAGAATGTGGATACTAAAAATAAACTGCGAGACCTCAAGAGGCCACCTAACGTCACAAATACCTGAATTCGTGGTCAGAAAGCCCCTGTATCGCATATAATTACAACAAACTCATAGTGCACTCTGGTACTTCAGGAATTAGCGAATTTGGTCTAGAGAAACTTAAACTTTGGACATTTGATTTCCTCATCTATCTAAAAGGATATGCAATGCACGCTCGATAACGTGAACTGATTACAACCAAGTGAATTCCCATTAACTTTCGCTTAAAAAGGTTAGTAATCTTTGTTTGTGTCTTCTGTTGTTTAGTACACAGTTTTCTCCATTAGACGTCCTAATACATTCATTTCATTTTGAATGACGCTTTCATAGCAAGCCCACTGTAGCGCTTTGTTGAAAATCTCAACTGCTTCACTTGGTTTGATTTTCTCGGGTGCTTCCCATATGCAATCCCCCGCTGGGGATTTTAATAGAGGATTCACCAAGCACAAAACTATTTAAGCTCAATGCAAACTAAGAGGTGTTCACGTAATGCTCCTCTTGTTCGAGCCTTAAGTGAATTTAATTCAATCTCGGGTTCTATCCAACTAGATTTTTCATCTCCGAAAAGCGCATTTTTAATTACTGTATATTCTATTTTTTAGGTATTTGAATTATGTTCGATAAGTATTCTACTTTCGTTGCATGAGCTTGTGCTCATGCACTAACTATCATAATAATGAAATTTTGTGACACGTTGTACTAATTAATGTGCTGTGTATGCATACTGTTGGGGGTGACAGTAGGCAGAGGAAGGTTGTTTTTGACTAAAGTTACTTAGTTTCCCACTTCGTTGTCTTTATCGGAAAGCGCTGGAAAAGCGCAGCTACTCGTTGATGACATTGTTACAAGCGCACATACATACATATGTACACATTTACACACAAACACACACGCATATTTTAGTGTGCATCTAAAGGCGGGAATGACTAAGTTGGGTCAGATATCAAAACAACAACGCATTAAAGCTGGTGGAAAAATCGAAATGCGTAAAGGGGCTTATCAACTAGCACACCTCGCCGCGTCATACTTTCAACTTAACTTAGCGCATTAGTGGAGTTGTATACGCTACAAATATATGTTCTTGTGTACATACATAAATACATCAACACTTAAATACATAAATACGTCGCGCCGCCTATTAACGGCAACAATACTCAGTGCAAACCAAAGCCAAAGTGGCAGGCAGCGGCAGCTAGACGCAAGCGCAAGTGACAACCGCGCCCGGGGACTGAGACAACTGAGACAGCACCAATGCTTCGCACGAAAAATGTTGTTTACAAACAAAGCTTTTCCAGGTCATCTTTGTTTACATCCAACGGAAATGTGGGTCATTGTAAGCGAATGCGACGACACGAACCAGCGAGCAACCGAACGATCAAACGAACACTCGAGTATCGCGTCATATACGAATGTATGATTGTACTTTGAGCGCATACATAAATATGTATGTATGTGTGTATGTATTTTTCTGTACGCGTCAACTCTCGTTTGTTGGCACGCTAGCTAAATAGGCGTATCACAACAAGCGAAGTGGCGAATGACGATAGACACCGCTGCAGAGGCAACAACAGAAATGATGACATCGGCAACAACAATGATGAAATCATTACATCTCCATGTACATAATGACGCTAGCACTTCGATGACGGTGAGATTTACATAGCCACTTTATACATGGGCCAAATGGGACAAGTGTACCCAGTAGCTCAGGTGAAGTCAGACCCGTTCCAAGTCGTGGAATAGAATAATCAATAAAAAAATAAAAAACTCTAGTGTAAATGACGATTTTCATTCAATTATTTTAATCAAATTGTCATAATCAGGGCTACGATAAATAAAATTGGAAGTCGCACGAGTCGCTAAAGCTGCACTTTTCCCTACCGAGACGGTTCAGCTACTATAACTAAACTTTCTCAATCATTTTGATATTTTATGCATTTCCTGAATTGAAAATCAAACCGTCTGTAAGGGGTCGCCCAGCCCCGCTCGCAAGTGCTTAAATAAAATATTGAAATTAAAAATAAAACTAATGAATAATTACTCAAAAATAGTTGCAGCTGCAATGAGAGTACAAAGGTACCATATCCCGGAGACGTATTAGAAAATTATTTAATGTAACTTGCATCAGCTGCAGTAACTGGCTGCTGCCGGGATCAAAAGCCCCTACATTCGCATACCCACTCATATTTATTCACTGTAGCAGTGCTGACTTGAAATGGTCCACAAATTTAGCGGCTTGTAGTTGGAAAAATTGGCCCCCAAATAAATGCTGAATACTCCAGTCTTGTCCTAACCAATGCACAATCCAGAGATTTAAGTGTGTTTCGGCGGATAAAAACTAACTTCGAATGCGAGCGCGAAAAAATATAGTCGGCATGACTATTATAGTCAGCTTGGAATCAAATACACCTTCAAGGTCCTTCATTTGGATTACAGATTGTAAGGCAGAGCCCGCAATACTATAAGAAATATGCAAATTGTTACATGACAGCGAAGACTCATTTTTGTAGCACCATTCATTGACTCCATTTATATCGGATTACCGGTTGGCTGAGTCGCGTAAATCTGTGATGATTACAAATATTTTAAGGTTCAGCAGTGTAGCAGGAAATTAGCAAACTTGAATCATGATGAAAAGAACCAAAAATAAGTGTCCGAGGATGTTGCCTTGGAAGAAACCTGAGGACGCGATGAAAGGTGTTGAAACAACTTCACTTAAGTACTATTTCATCCAGCAAACGGCAAAAAACAATTTACAACAATCGCAAATAATTTGGAAACTGAAGATAGCTTTGAGATCGGCCTATAACTTCGCGCATCATCTTTGTTGTCACTTTTAAAAACATGGGTAACAGACATTTGTTTCCAATCGTCAACTTCCAGAGAGTAATTAGAGATAAAGGTAAGAGGCTCAGTAAGATATATAAATAGTTTTTAAAAAAAGGCTGAGAGACCATCTACATCGGTTTGAGACAAGGGCCTAAGATCGCCAATACATTTACTCTCAGTTGAAATGGTTAATGGCCCAAAGTTTAGTGCGGATTCACTAGGGGTAACCGAGCCGGCTAAATCGCAGTCAAGGTCATTAACAAAATTGGCGCAGAAAATTTGGCGAAAAGGTTTGTCGAGTCAGACGCAGAATTCGGAAAAAGACCATTGTAAAAGACATCAGTTGGAATTGAGGAGCAAGACTTCCTGGAGTCAATGCAACGCCATAAAGACTTCGGATTCGATAAATTATTGGACTCGAAGCTTAGAATAAGATTTCGGTATAAAAATTTGTTTAAACAGTTAAACTCTTTTAGAAAGTACCGAAACTTGAGAAGATGCGTAGAGTCACTGAATGTTTTATACAAATTGCAAAATTTGCTTCTCAAATTCTTTAGGTCCTTATGGATTTTTCTGGCGCGAACTGATTGCAGTATCACATTTCTCCTGCTCTAAGCTCCTCGTTGTTCCATCTCCTCATACCGCACTCGGCTGTCAATTGAGAAACGAACTCACGCTAGAGCCCAAGGTTCCACGGTCTTGTTAATGATTCACGAAAATCACGCTTTCTTCTGAGTGCGGAATAAACGCATTTGGGGAAGCACTCTCTTCCGTTTCGAGTATTCAAATAGCGTTTGCTCGTAGAGCTGCAACAACAGGGTATGCGCTTTCACTATCGAAGTTGCTGTGGTTCGGGAGATGATCGTGAGTTATTTTCCAATTTCATTAAAATACTGTTACTTTACTCAAGTTTTACTGTGTCTAATGTGCTTTGGCTGGCAGATTTTAAAACTGAATGAAGTGATGAAACAGGCGACGCGTAGAATGCGAGGTATGAAGTTTTACGTGGATTTGCGGTTCTTTGCATTCACATCATTAACCCAAGGAAAAATCAAGCGAATATGCAAAGGGTTAGCAAATATTGTTGCATTTGTACGAATACATATTTATAATACATACAAACATTCTGGTACCTCTACTGTACACGACAAAGAGCAACATATGGCTTTAGTTGCGGCAGAAGCAGAAGCAGGGGAGACGAGGAAAATATGCAATTTGAAAGTTATTTGTGTCAATGACAAATAATTTTGATTGCTGAAACATTACAAACACAATCAAATCCGCAGCAGCAGCAGCAATCACAGCAACAGCAACAATAACAGCAGCAGCGCCACAAAAGCACAAAGCACAAACGAGTATCAGAGTATAAAAATATACGAATGTAATGTGGAAAGGCGAAAAGGCGAAACAAAACATTTCGAAAATCAACAAAGAGCAGGCCAATTGAAAGCCATTGCAATTATACAGCATTGTTGATCTGCTGGTATCTATGTTGGGGCAGCTCTATTATTGTAGCAACGGACGTGGCAAGCGTGCAGCGTTGCTGGAAAAACCTTGCTTGGAATGCGCTGCGGCCAATTTATTAGCGATTCATTGGAGAATTGTAAAGACGCGCGCAATGATGGCGTTGCAACGATAAAAACAACAAACAAACAAACATCGGTTGGCGGCACACGAGCATGCAACGTTCAAAAGAGTTGGTAGCCAGCAGCGGTCGGATTTCATTGAGCAGTGTGGCATGGCGGCTAGCGAATTGTTAATGAATTTTTATTTGAATGGAATGGTGGAAAACCACTCACTAACTAAATTTTTTGCTTTTAATTTTTTATGACTGCGGTTTTTATTTTTATTTGTTTATGCTTTGTGCAAACTTATTTTTAGCATTGAATTCAGCGAAACGTTAATGAGCTCAAAATTTCCATTATAAATGAATATTAGTTTTTATAGGAAATCACCACACACAAACGTACTTATGTAATGGCACACAGTTATTTTTAGGCTTAATGGAATTTTTTATATAATCGAAAGTGCGGCAGTCAAATTGAAAGTCCCCAGTCAAAGTTTTCTAATATCCATTTTTAATGGCAAATCCAAATGCTAATTCGTGTAAAATCACTAGATTTTTCTTCTTATGTTTTCTTTATGTCCACAGGCAGTTTGCTGAAAACTAATTTGTACAAAAACGAAACGTTTTTGGGGTTTTTGTTTGTATTTCGAAACTTCAATTCAATAGGCAACATTCTTGCCCCAAGTCGATTAGCGTTAATGCTCATTAAAGTGTCGTAAAATGTGGATTTGGCATTTGATTGCTGCTTTTTCTCTTAACATTGGCGCTTTGCAGCGCTCGGTTGCTTATTTAAAAGTTGTAGGGGACTATCCGAATTTATGTTACTCCTACGCACTCAATCCCACGAACAAATACATATAAACATATGTATGTATCGCTCATTTACTGCAAGAGTCATAATTCCAAAAATCAAATACCTGGGGAAAACGACGACGACAAAGTTTTCAATTTTATATTCCTCCCCAAGTAAAAGGAAAGGCATATTTTATCTAATGTGTTTCTACACTAATTTCTGCCTAATTATCTATTTGTTTTTTTACTAGGACACTCTTGAAGTAAATGCCGATGTACATTATAACTTCTAGCTTGGACTTAATAGAGCTTCGGCGCTTTTGTAGGTGAGTATTTTTTTCACTTGAAAGCTTTAGTCGTGTTCGGCTTTAATATCACTAAAAACACCTTAATTCCGAGGGTTTGTCATATATGGATACCGACTGAGTAACCCCTTCTGGAGGCCGTCATGAGTAATAATCTCAATCGCCAGTTACATTTGTCTGCGTCTGCAATTACTCGTATATGTGAAAAATGGCATCATTTAAATGCCCACCAAGCGCACGTCTTCAGGTAAAATCCGCCAAACAGTCGATTCATGAGTGCCTAATCGTGGAGAGCTTCAAGATATCGGCATGGAAGGCTGTTCGGCAACTCTTTGTGCTACAGCAGCATTATTCTCAACAGACCGTCCAGTTCTTCGTCCGCCAGTCCTTCTTCTGTCCTCAATATAACCAGTTTCTTCAAATTTTTTTACCAACCTTTGAATTGCCGACAAAAAATCACGAATTTTGTGATATGTTGCCTTTAAAGGTGAGAGAGATATGTACGAAGTTCAGAGAAACACGGTGCTAGCTGCCTAAAATTGTTACCATCACCCTTGAAATATTGCCTATAGAGGCCAACCTCCTTTAACCTGATTGCGCTTTGAGCAGCGATGGAAATAACGTGAAAATCGAGAGGAAATAAGGTCAAATCGATAATAGGGCAGTACTGAAACAAGTTCTACCAGCTCCCGTGAAGCCAACACATGAGTATTTTACACCCTCCCCAGTTTAGTGATATTATAGCCATTCCGTAGAGCTTCCCACCAACCAGGCATCCGTACGTTAAGTTGTACAACCAGAGAACGAACTGTGGCTTGCGTCCTTATAACCTAGTTGAGAAATGCGTGTGTGTTAGCCGAATGAAATTATAAACCAATGGCATAACTCACATAAAAGCACACAAACAATGATATTTATAAAATATTCCAAGGTCTTTTTCAGAATATATCTAAGGAATATATCGCAGGTGAATTATATTTTTGGTAAACTCAAGTATTATATTCTTAGCGATACTTTGAACAAATTATGAGCTGAATATAAGAATTAAAGTTTCAAGTTAGTATTTGACGATACTAAGAAACCTCGAACATCAACTATAAGACGATTCCCCGATCGAAAGCCAAAGGGGCTGAAGAGTTGGTGTCGAGAAAGGTGTGACACAAGAATGATAGAATACAACATTGCGCCTTCCCATATGCAGTCACGTCAGTACAGAGAATACACAAACAAAAAGAAGAAGAATAAGCGAAGCTGAGTGGAAAATCCAGAATATAGAAAAACTGGTGCACAAATACCTACATATGTACATGCACACATTTATACACAGAGATCTTTCTTATTTTCAATACTGACGTTACTCAATTGCCTAATTCGCTTAAGATAATTTTTGTATTGATTTTGAATTTTCTTCATTATGCACAGGAACTCCGTTAGTTAATTTACTGTGCAACGTAGCGCCATTACTTTACTGGGAGTCAGAGAACAGTGTATGGTTCAATTGAAGCGGTCCTCTCCTGCTACAACGCCGCTCAAAAATTTGCAGTCCTTCGCTGTACCTCAAATTATTTTAAATTTATATAGTAGTGGTTTTTTGCCCTTTTGAAACCTGCTTCAGGAATACAAACATATCAAAAACCGAATCACTCACACATCCATGCACGAGTAATTATTTTTTTCGAAAATATTAAGGAGTTATAACTGATAAGCCACATTTAAGGAAAGAAATCAGCAACTCTCTTTCACCCGCAAACTGCATACTTACATTTGTATATAAAATATCAAATGTAAATTCGTATGAACATTTCGGTGAAAATAAAATCTTAAAATAGTCTGATGTTCATACGCGTAGTCTGCCACCATCGCTGCCTCTGTCACATCTATTTTTGTTGCTCTCTTTTTCTGTGTGCTTTTGCAGCTGGCCTTTGGTCGTCGATGCCAGACGATACGTCACGATTCTGTTAAAGATTGATGGGCGACATGTGTGACGGTGTACCTATTTAGTCAATGCAACACGCTGCGATTCGCTTACGTATTTAGAACACGAGAGGTGTGACAAAGCGGCCGGAATTTCGAGCGAAAAAGAGATTTCAAATGCATGCCTTGATCTATAAAAAACTTAAAAATGAAAAACATAAAATTCAACTTAAGCTAACAAAATACATGGAGGAGTCTCAAATATTATTGCCCAAACCCTCAACATATACGAATAACCCTTAATTAATTAAACCCACGACTAAAGTTCGTGTGCAATTTCTACAAACTTTGGTCCATGGCATGCATTTACGAAAATAGCTTATTAATTTGGCCACCTGCCTTTTCTTGATAACTTTTAAGAATTAACCCAACGGGTCTTATTCCGTAGAAAATCACTTAAAACTTTACTTTCTTAAATGAAAAAAAGCACTCTTAAATTTATTAATGAAGTGTTGAATTTAATAATTTAGTGTTAAAATTAGTTGCAAAGTACTTAATATTAATTTACTTTATTTAATATTTACTTTTTGAATATATTTCAACATTTAACTTAAAAGTTTCAAAAGTGACCCCTAGCGCTTAAAATTACTGAAACTTATTATAAACATCGTCGATCTTAAAGATCAAAGTGTTGCCGTAGCGCAAAGGTGTTGCTGAACAACCTTTAACATCGATATTTCGACGTTCTCAACAATTAGGCGGTCATATCGACTGTATGGCGGGTTTTACCTGTAGACGTGTGCATGGCGGGCATGTAAATGATGTTATTTTTTACATTATTTTTAAGAGCCGTATTTTGATTTAAAACCGCGAAACCTGCAAGAATCTAAATTTTACGTGTTTTATTGCAAAACAACATCTGGGTTCGTCTTTTGAAAGACCCTTTGCATTTATGTGTAAGCTTATAAAAATCAAAACTCCCAAAAATGTAACTTTACGCGAAATTAAGATTGATGAGATCTAAAGGCTACCAAGGTGTGATTGCCCCCAAATATTCCTAATTGACGTCATCAAGGTGGCTCTTCATTAGTGTTCTAAGGCTCTGGAACTCAATTTCTAAATATGACAAGACTACCTAGGGTGGGAGTAACTACAAAGGTGTGAATGTGGCTCTCATTAAGTTGTTACTATTTCTCTATCCCTCTAGTTTCTACTATTAAGCCAAATTTTGTATGTTCCCATTTATGGTCGGCCGCCGTAGCCGAATGGGTTGGTACGTGACTACCATTCAGAAGTGCCTAGGCTTAAATCTTCGTGTATGAGCATCAAGAAAAACGTTTTTTTTTAATATCGGTCGGAAATGGCAAACCTCCGAGTGTATTATTGCCATGAAACATCTGCTTATAAAAAATATCTGTCATTCGAAGTCGGCTTACAACTGTAGGTCCATTTGTGAAACAACATCAAGACGCACGCCTCAAAATAGGAGGAGGAGCTCGGCCAAACACACAAAAAGGGTGTACGTGCGAATTTTTTATTTCTTTTTATTCCCATATTTTTCGCTGGTGTATATAGTTCAATTTACTGTTATTATATTTTCTACATTTTTAGCTTTAAGTTGACATTAAAATTTGATTGATTTTGAATATTAGAAAAGACTAAGTGGTCTAACAGACACAGCCTACTGTCTTATAAAATAAGAGGAATAAACAAATGAATTTCTATTTGCAATTATCTTTACTATTCCATTCTAAATTTAATATAAAAATTGTATTTTCTCGCAAAGTACGGCAGATATCACAGCCAGTAGTTTCGACTAATTTCTTGTAGAATCAAATGACTTGCAGTTCCCAACGTAAAATTACCTTCTGCCTCAAGAAAATCAAATGCCGTTATTTCTTGTTTTTATAAAAAAGCACTCTCATCCTCAATGTGCTAGCTGCAACCACCCTCATTTGTCTAAATGTTGCACGTCACGTAGTCGCATCCGGACAACTGCCACAACTGGCTACAACTCATTTATTATCGAGTAAAGTTTTAGTTGACGCCACGTAGCACTGCGAAGGGGAGAGCAGCAGCTTTTTTGGATGAGGTTAAGCCCTCTGGCCAACCAATTGCTATGTATATTTATAAATAAATTTGATCGCTCCCCCATTGTGATTTCTGACAAAGCTCCGCGTCTACTTACTCATTTTCGCTCAAACTATGAAAATACTTAATTCTTGCCAGCGGATCAGAAATAAATCATGTTAAACGCCAAAGTGTTGCGTGGCCTTATTCAGTTGCTGCGGCTTAGCGGCACCTCATTCCTGCCACCCAATCTTGTTATGAAATACCAAGCTGACTGCGAGGAAGTGATGTTGCCACCGAAATTTTCCTCACTAAGCATTTGCATCACACAAACTTCCCGCCACCGTGTTATTGCTTTCACTCATAATTATTTGCTGACATCAGATGAATGCGTGCAAGCAGGTGGATAAATATTTCATACAACTACTGAAAGTTACTGAGTACAGGGCAAAGTGTGGGAGAAATAGACAGTTTCTGTTGAAACTTACAAATTATGGGATTTAGTGGCACAATCTTAATTTAGCAGATGAGGAGCTAAATATTTACTCAGTAGCAGTGACTGGAGCTTGGCATAGCCAAATGTTTTAAGATGGGAAGAAGGGCGCCATACCTTTAGCTATTTTGGATGCTTTTGTGCCATAGAGTGTAAAATATGAGAAGTGGCAGTCGAAACTCCAAAATCAAGCCATATATAAGGAGTTTGTGAGCTCCACGTCTGCAAGACGGGTTGCAAAAGCCCGATTGAGCTGTCATTTAATTATTTCGTAAGCCTTTTAAGAATCACAGCTCGAAATCGAATGAAATAATCACTGAATCTCATAGAATTTAAGAGATATCCAGAATATTTATATTAAGTGGGGCTCGGACTTCCTTTACCGCTATTTAAATTTACTATCTATTATTTGTTGTATTATTTGCTTCCTCCAAAATAATTAGCACATGAATTTGAGCAAAAAAACGCCTCTTTGGCACTGAAAAATTGTGTTCTCCCATTTCTGCCAACTTGGATGGGAAACATCTGGACGCACAATGAAGCAGTTGTCACTAAAAATATACGCGTACATATATTTGTCTATTAGTAACTAGGTCAGCAATTGAGCAATGACAAATCAATCATCACCCGGAAAATTGTATTTGTACAGAAAAAAGCAAATTTGTGTCTATAAGCAAACGGCTAACATAAAGTAATAATCATAAATGAAAATTGCAAAACACAAATTAGCTAAGCGTAAGCTGCTCTGATGTCAGGCAAAAGTAAATAGTAGTACATTAGGGCGGGCCAATTTATATGGGACGATTTTTTACGACATCGTTACTAGCGGATTCGGGTACTGCAAAGAATTCTAAGAAGAAAAGGGAGTGAGAAAAGAGGCACCCCGCGTTGAAAGTAAAAAGTTTATAAAACCAAAATAATTGAAAATACGTTGCTAATTTAACAGTAAAATTTATGATTAAAAAAATGTATATATACATTTTATAAAAGTTTTGAAATATTCTAAAATTGAATTAATTTTGGTTTTTTTGTAAGTTTTATTTTGATTTACATGCAAAAAATGACATACGAGAGCCGTTCGAAAAGGGGATGCAAAAATTAACCCTGCTTAATGGTTTGCGTTAAGTTTTTTTTATTTTTCGACATAGTCCCCTTTTAGGCTTAAACACTTCGACTAACGCTATCCTAGTTTGTTGATCCCTTTCAAATAATACGAATTGAAGTCTGAAAAGTAGCTATTCGTTTCTGCAAGCATCTTCTCGTTGAATCTTTTTGAAGACGCCACTTTTGAAAGACTCTTTACTTTAGTTATTATTAATCCCCTCATATTCATTAAAGCTTTTAAAAACAGTATCTTTTCAAATTTGAGGAAGTCAAAATTGACTTTAAAGATACATATATTCTGATGGACTCTCTTTCTTGTAATCCGAATTTGCTATGAGCGATGGCGAAAAAAATTGACCCGCCCTTATGTAGACTGATGTACAGATACTTCATAAGAAAGTCCTGTAGTAAAGTTTGAACCACGACTAGTTCGCTTTTCTACTCTCTCCTAGATGAGCTTTTCCCAATGATGAAAGCTGCAGACCTCCAATCTAGTGGGGATTCTATCCCAATTCGACATTTTAGAGTTGGAGTTTCTATGAATTGCGTCTTTGCGCCCAGCGATTTTTGACTTGAATGACAAAACTGTAGTAAAAAGATCTGCTCATGAGAATACAAAAATAAACAGGATTTAAAAAAACACCACCGAGAACAATAATTTAATTGCAATGGATAAATAATGCAGTTCTCATCAAAGGTGTTGTTTGGTTTAAGGGACGATTTTTACGTGGTGGGTCCCAACCCCAGTTGGCTTGCTTCGCTTTCTCACATTATCTCGCTCTCTAACGAATGTTTGGAAACCACCCACATCGTAGGCCATAGAACAGTGAGCTGTATGAGCTTAACGAAGACATAGACATAGTGCAGCGAATAAAGATCCAGTGGCTTCGTTGGCTCAATCATGTCGTCCCAATGGACAGAAAACGGATGGGGAAGACCTCCCCTACGTTCGAAAAATCAGGTGGAGAAGGATTCGGCTTCAGTTGCTGTGTCCGACTGGTTAGCACGAGAAAGATACGACTGGCGCGCTTTATTAAATTCGGCCAAAATCAGCGGCTATCACACCAATCAAGAAGTAGGTAATGGATACCTATATCATTTTCTCGATTTAAAGAATAAAGGAAAAGGCAGTTCTGTATATTTGTATAATATATTCTCTTAATTTTTGCTTCCTTTCCGTATGTCGAAAATCTAAACACTTCAAGCGTTGTTCCCGTTCACAAAATACCAACAGTTCTGAACAAGAAATTAATTGTGCTGATAAATCAAGTTTTTCCCCAGGGGTTGCTATTTAAAGAAAAACAATTCCAAAGTACATTCAAAGCGCTGCGTGCTGCTGAAGGAAAGTGATTTTCGTTAGGTCGCCCACAGTTTGGCACCATTTTGGTAGTACCAAATAAGATTTGTGATTACTTAGGGTGGCAGCTTTTGTTCAATCATTAATACCCGTACATTCAAGGAAAACATATTTCATTGCATAAGAAAATGTAAAATATCTAAACGAGTATTCATATCGTCATTCACATACATACATGCATATATTTTGAATTGTTTTTCGATATTTAAATGCAGCTGTTGTTGTTCAAAGCGCTGAGTCAGCGCTAGTTTTTGTTTATTACTAATCATTTTGCTGCTTTCGGCGACCCAACTTGGATGATTCTAATTGGTGAAAATTAATTCTGAGTTGTTAAATTTAGGGCAGCAATAATGAAAAGATCAATAAGCAAATTGTATAGGGTCGACAAACACGAATTTGGAGTCTGTGTTCTAGATATCATAATAAGATTTGCTTTATTGCCTCCTACTGATTAAATAATACATCACACAGCTAAGTTGTCCAGGAAAAATTGCATTTGCCCGTTTTCTTATCAACTTAATTTATGCATACTCCTTTTATTGCAAATGGCTTTTATGAGAAGATTTTTCATTGCAGAAATACACTCGGAAGTTTGTCATTGCCTGTCGAGGGGCAACCGCTATTAAAAAAATCTTTTTTCTTGATGTTTATGTACGGAGACTCGAGCCTACGCACTGCCGAATGCTAGTCACGCAACAACTCCTTCGGCTACGGCGGCCGCACCACATTATCATCGGTCCCTAATTGCCGCTCGGCTGTCAGAGTAAATATTTAATTCTCTGTCTTCTTCCTTCCTTCCTCCTTCTTTGCTTTCGGCTACCTCCGATTGGAACCACATAATACTGTTCCACCGGCACTGACATTCAACTTAGAACCTGCCTTGAAGAAATTCAATAGGCTGTGTCTCCGAATACTGCATCCATCCATTCTTCTCATGATGGAATATGAATGGGGAATAACCAGCTCAGCCCAAGCAAGGATATGTATTGACCAATTTTCATAGGGATGAACTCACTTTTATCATAAAGTTAAGAACTAGAATAGGGCTGCTTCAAGGCGCCTTACTGTGTCGAATGAAAGCAAATCTTTTGACCTTATTCAGCACCTTTACTGACGTCGCCCCCTCCAGAAAACTCCACCAAACTCTCCATACAACGGAATTGGTTTTATATTAATATTAACTGTTATATAACTCTATAAAACCTTGTTAGAGATAAATGAACCTCCGGGAAACTATTAAAAGCCCTCTCAGTGTGCGAAGAAGGCGCCCACTGCGAATTTATCCTGAAGTAGGGACTTCTCTATCTCTTTTACAATGGTGTGCAAGGCAGATACTGCCTCTGCGTGTTGGGCGGTCGATGCGCAACTCAATGAGCCTTCCAAGGTCCTTCAGCAGAAAATAAAACATTGATTGGGCTGATTGTAAGAACTTGCCTACCGTGGATATGAATGTATCTCACAGCTCTCCCCAGCCAGGGAATGTAACACCTATCCAGCTCTCATAAATAGTGACCAGACAGCGCCAACATACTTTCACAGATATATGTAGTTGTGCAGGTATGATTCTATCAGAACCAAATGATCTGAAGAACTTTAAAGAGTCCATCGCCTAGACCAGGCGGGGCTTATCCAACAAGTAATTGCGGGTGCCAGAAAGGGTTGTACGCTACCCCGGCGGGTGTTGCTCGTATCCGGTATCGTCGAAAAATCGTACGATGAGCACTTTTAAATAAAAAAACACATTTTCCAACTCAACCAAATATGATACAGATGCTGTATTTGATTTTATCTAGCAAATATTTTTATTTTAGATGCAGACATTCTAAGTCTTTATGGTGATTAGCTTCCAAATTTTTTTGAAAATGTCTTTAGTGAAAAGAAGCTGTGTAGGTCTTTAGCGCTCTAAATATTACATTTATCATTACTTTTTTATTGTTATTGGTCCAGTTCGCGAAAAAACTTCACCAACACAGATTTCACAAAGATTGTTGCAGCAAAAAGTGCATTGCCACACACCAAATTGAAAGCATTCCCTGCTTGCCGCATAGCCCAAATGCCGACGCACGTAAATTTGCAAACAAATGGCTCGTGAAATATTTATTCTTATGAAATACTTCTGCACTCACTAGTCCATACATATGTGCATATGTATGCGGGCTATTTGCAACTACACACACACACACATACAGGAATTTGTCAGTGTTTGCAGGAATATTTCGCGCTCAATTCGAAATAATTCATCTGTTGTAATTTATGTGCATATGTGTGTGTGTACGTATGATGGAAAGCTGCGAAAATATTGCAACATATCGCCAAGCGGGGCTACACATCCCAAACTCCCACTTCTCCCCGCGTGTCGCTTAGCATAGACATGTCAGGCTGTTGGTTTGTTTACCTTGCACAGCGAGTGTGTTTTTCATGCCGTTTGCGACCAAATACAAACACATACCTACATATATACGTGTGTTCGCATGCATGTATAAGTGTGTATGTGCACGTACTGCATATGCATGTCATTTTGTTGCATGCCCGTTGTGGCATTGTGGTGCTGCATGAGTTATTAATTAGGAATGCGGAAGCGAATTGATGGAATTTATATTGTTGTTCGGTTGTTATTGTTGTTCCTTACGTTGTGTTTGTTTTGAGCCGCACGCGCACATGCACACACGACCGTACACACATACGGAGTGTCATGAATTTGCAAAATTACTTTGTTTACTTCTTTATTTTTTTACGACTGGCTGCTAATTCCATTTCGCAAGTGACGGGCTTGACGGATGGCGATTTTAGCTTTCCAACAGACAGCTAGGAGTAAACACGCATTTCTGTATGCACATGCATATATACACACACATACAACGAATTTCATACATACATACGTATGCACACATGTGGTCCAAACAGAAGCTTGAGGTGACGCGACTCCTGGACACAACCTGCAATATGCGTGGTAGCGATTTTCTTTTCGTAAATAGAATCTAGCATGTTGTGGGGTCGATCGCCACCGCAACATTACATGTAGATAGCAAAACACGCGCTAGGAGTCCACCACCTTCTCTGCATGACGTACTTCTGTCCTGTGGCAATTTATTTTTTTCTTTATTTATTACAGGTAATGTAATGTAATGTGTAATGCTATCTATTTCCAGCACTGGCATTGGCTTACTGCCTTAGCTATGGAAATGTTAAATGCGTGTATCGAAAGTATTACGAGACGATGGCGTTGAGATTGCTAGTGTATCCCAAATATACAATTATAGTGTGAGGGATCTGATAAATCAGGAGCTTCCACAGGATGGAGCTCGTTCCCTGTCGCCCATCCACCAGAAGGAGTCTTACTGATCTCTTCTGCTAATTGGCTCCCTTCAATGGCATTAAGGAGTTGTATTCGAAGAAAAACACTTTCTAATTTTTGTCTTTATTTACTACACAGACTACAACTACATAAACTCTAACTGAGGTTACAAGTCTGATGTTCATACTTATTCAGACCATTAAGGAATTCAAGTTACTGGTTGTCACCCTCGTTAGTTTTCTCCCCTTTCCTGCGAAAGCGAAAAGCGAGGATCACAGAAGTCCAAAAGCGCAACAACTTAGTAGCCCTTGAGAAAGGGGGCAACAAGTTGTTATCAACATTTAGGCAATCAGTCGGGTGGTTCGCTGAACGAAGCTACATACCTCATTCAGTACTGCGGCGATATGCCTTCTGATGCCTCACGAAGACTGCCCACACGCTGAAACAAGTATTATTCCTGTTAAATAGCATAACACCATATTTCTGCGGACACCTGCTTGAAGCAGAACTACCCACTTGGCACGTCTAAAGCCCTTTCTAAACAACGACCGAACTCAATGGAATATAGCCAGCCTTGAACGACTTTCATAGAAAGTTCAGCCCTATATTTACAAACTCTCCACCCCTGACTGTCGTCATCGTAGACCAATCACTACCTACTGCAGAAGAAGAGCCATGTTCTGACTATTTTAACTGGTTAAACTCCAACTTCTTTTGAATTGGCAATTCTCTTGGCACTAACCACCTCTCCGCATGTCCTTACTCATCTAACACCACTCTCCCTTTCTGTTCCTGCCCCGTAAAAACAGGTAATTTCGTGGGTGTACATGACATCAACTCTTCGAAAATGCCTTAAATTAGTAAGTTGCTACAACAACAAAGCCCCAGCACCCGGGCCCGAGTTCTGATTCCCCTGGCATTGTCCCGATTGACCATTGATGGGCAGACAGACGAGAACACTAGTTATAAAATTATCCTTCCCTGAATGCTTTCCAAATGATACAAAACTAATACGGATTGGCTGAGTTCCGAAGAGGTTTACGTTCTTACAGCGTTCCCTTACCTACGATTTGAAGTTACAGAAATTAATATAGTTCTGAGCATTTCTTTGAGTCTGATTCAAAACTGGGGTAAAGAATGCAACCAACAGTTCTCAGTACTTTTTACACCATGAAAAAGGTGCCAGATTGTGGGATCTCTGATATCTTGACTCAAATAACTTGCATGTGAAATTCAAAAGAAAAGCAAATGCCCTTTAAAGTGTGGCCATTTAGCTAAAAAATTCCATTACAACGAAAATACGTTCGAAGTACAGAATAACAGCAATTAAAGGTCACTCGCTGATTGGCTGAGTCTGAGTCCGTAAATGCCCATAAAAATCCGTTCGTAGATGTGTAGGGTAAACTAAAGTATAATTAGAGCCTTTTTACAACTTTATCAGCTTTATTTAAACTGGAGTAGACAAGGAACTGATGATGATTGTGATTGTTTAAGTTAGCACCCAATACTACATATTGCTCTTGCCAGCAACAACAATATTTCCACAGCAGAGGAATGCAGGTGATACGACGTGTGTCCTGTACGCGCGTGTCAAAGTGGAATGGAAAAGTGGGAATGGAATGTTAAGAGTTTACGTGGAATAGCAACCAGAGCGTAGCTTTAAAATTAAGCTCTTGATTTGGAAAAGAAAGCAAACAAATTGCATATAAACAGCGTATCGATCGCTCCTAGATAAAATATCTTTCACAACTTAATTTGTATGCCCCGTTTTCAGAAGTCTGTCCACTTAATTACTTTACGTGACGTTTAATTACTTTTCAAAGTTTAGAGTTTTCTTGCTGAAATTTGTTTTCTCGTCAGAGTGCATGCAGTTTAGGCAAACGTTTTTCCGCGGACAAATCTTTCATTGTTGTGCTCTAAGCGGCATTTTCCGAGTTGGAAACCGATTTAGATGCAGAAATATGCCATTGCAATGGTATGGTTGGATGTACAATCACAGGTAAGTGTATACATAAACATACAAATATATGTATGTTCAAATGAATGTTTAGTAGTAAGTATAATTTTTTTTTAATTTCCCTTATCCTACTTTCAGTTGCTGATCCTTCGGCTAAGACAAACTCTTCTGCAGCACAACTACAACCAACATTAAATGTGGTAAATGAAGCAGCTGCAATTCATTTTCGAATGTCAGTTTGCCACGAGTTTGATGTTAACAGCAGCGCTGCACTTGGGATCCGCAATTATCCCTTTTGCGTTGCAACAATGCCCCAGTAGTGCGTCAGCAGCAACCATCTGCTTCAGCCGTTGTTTGTTTCGTACGATACGAGTTCAGGCAACCTACATCTGCAATTACTTGTTGCACGCGTGCTGCTAATCATGCCACCTGCCTTGTTTTTGTAAATTTTTTGCTTTTGTTTTGTGCGTGGCTTAAGGGCTTCTCCTTTCTACATTTTATGTCAGCTAGAAAACCTTAACATGACAAAACTTTTTTCTGAAGCTATACAACTGCGCAGTTCCTTAATCCTCATTTCGAGACAGGCAAAGACGGAAACGTAAACAAAACAAGACTACACTGCAACTGCAACGGTAAGAAAACATCTGTTGAACCCAACATTAAATGCAAGCAGCTACTGTAATTCGAAATGGTATTAAAATAGGGGAATGTCCTGACAAATGCACGGACAGAGGCTCGCGGCATCACCTGTGAATAAAGTAACAAAAAGGACGAACGCGCATCCAATGCAATAATGGTGGAAGGTTTGGCATGTAGCTGAGAAAGGCAGTTGTCATTCCATCACCTGCCGTTCTGCCATTGTCCTAACCAAGCCACACACCAAGTACACACACCTTGAGTCAGCCGATAAAAAGGAGGATAAGGCAATGACGCCAGATGACAAAAACGAGTGGAAGAATTACAAGATATTGCAGCGCGTATTGAGGTATAAAGTGAGAAAGCCGCTAATGATGCCTCTGTTCATTTAAAATATCCACGAATGCAAGTACAGTTGACTCGGTTAACTGCAAGCTGTTTCTGGAAGAGTTCGCCTACTTGCAAGGGACGGTAAGGCTCCCTGAGCGTCGTCTGATAGACTACCTAGTTGCTGTTCCGGACTCTCTGATAAGATGCTGCCTCTTACCATGAAATAGTAAGAGTTATTTGTATGTGTCATCACAAATAAAAGTATAGTAAAGTAGGGTAAATAAGACGAAATTGCTCCTCGATTAAGTGGGCACTTGAAGCAAACATTTTTTTTATTTATTTTTTATCTATCGAGAAACCTTATTATTTTGTGAGTATTAAACAATTGGAGAAACGTTGGGTGAAATGTAGCCAGCTAAAAGGTTACATAAAAAAGAATTCGCAAAGTTGAAGTAACAAAAGTTTTCCTGTATAAGCGCGGATTACTTGTAAGCTACTTATTTTTGAAGAAATTGTAAGAGCAGCAAATGAAAGATGACGTCATGAAACCACCTGCAGAATGACCAACTCTCATTGCTAAACACACAGAAGCTCTGCAAAGCCAAAAAAAATCTAGTCTTATCACACTGATTTCCCTTATAATGGGGCGCTGCCCAATAGGCAGACACGCCCGGAGGAAAGGCGTGCAAACACACAATTTCTCCATGAGCTGTCTGTATATATGGTATTGCACGTCCTGTGCCAATGCCCTGCTCTATGCAGACGTAAATTTGCCGTTCAAGTATTCAATATTTTAATGAATTAGAAGATCTTAGAAGAAAAGAAAGAAATTGTTTCGTTTGAATATTTTAATTATAAATACATTATTCACCCTGAACTCTACGCTATTACGCATTTACGTCATACATTTTTAACTCCGCTAATTGTAAAGTTTTGTTTAAATATAAAAGTAAGTCCGTGGAACCCTATCACCGGTCAAAAGTAATTACAAAAAGCGTATTCTGCCGAATAGAGTTTTGCCTTATTGCAATTTTACGTGCATTTTGATCCACCCTGCAAATCTCTAAGCGCTCTAAACTGCGAATATTCAGCTCATGTGTGAAGTCAGTATTGTTGGACGGAAGCGAAATATGGCTGATATCTAACTCCACCACTTAGCGCCTACAATCTATTCGTCAACAAATACCTCCGCATCATCCGTAGAATATTCTGGCCGAACACCATCAGCAACGACGCGTGGAGTGAACAAGAAAACAACAAAAAAATTTCCGCCCTCGTATAAAATACATGCAAGTGTGTGTACGTATATATATAAGTTCAATCTCAAATATATGATGGACCTGATTTGATGAGTTCACATAAGCGAGCGGCTACTGTAGATAAAAATACTTAGTTACGCTTTTCAGTGCCAAACAGAAGCGAAGTGTATTTTGAATTTAAAAAAATTTGAACTGAAAAACCAGTGTATTGCCACAACAAAATTTTCTTGGAACCCAATTCACCATTAGCGCTTTCACGCCAACAAGCCAAGCTGGTGAAGCGCTAATGCGGCTGGAGAAAACAATATTGTTGCTTTTGGTTGTTGATTGCTATTTATGTAATTCACACTATGTTATTAATAAAATTGTTTTTGTAACAAAGTAGCCACCATTTCCGCGGAACAACGTTATGAACTTAAAATTTTTCGTAGTAAACAGCTCATTAAATAAAAATAAAAACAAATCTATTAATTTTAAAACTTTGCTAAAAGACTTTGAAAAAATGTATTTTCCGCGTTTCGTTGGACTTTAAAAAAGATATACGGCCTCATCGTGAACTTCCAGGGAAGCAAATTAAAAAAAGAACAGCAAGTTTTGTTCGATCTGATGCATCGAAACCATCACTTTTAGAGAAAGTAACAAAAATTAAAAGAAAATCTCCTTAGAATAATTAAGTGTAACAGCTTTTATTTATAAAGCATCGAAAAAGTTTGTTATTTCAAAGTGGTTTAAAAATTACCCAGACCAGAATTCATCACAATTTCTATATTCTTTTTCCAGTCCTTGTAAGCTTTTTATTCAGGTATTTTGATATTTCTTTGTTTGCTTACTGATTGGCCAGTTTTAGAAAATAGACGTTCGGCTGGAACTGATGTGGGAACAATGGCTAAGTACTTGAAATCGACTTTGTATAATTTAGGAAATTGAGTTTGCAGTTCTTTCCAAATTGCCGGAGGATTTTCTGCTAGCCTTCTGACTGGAGTGCGCAAAAATATCGATTAAATGCATTTATTTCTTTTCCAATTTTTTTGGAGTGCAGCAGTTAATAATCTGAGACCATCCCTGCGGCTTCTGCAACAGCGTTTAGCCTCATTATTTTTTCTTTTTTTTTGCGTCGGAATTCATGCACGGAATCTCATCGGAAAAACTAATTTTTCTAAAATTGTGGCAATGCCCAGTAGAGTTACGCATTCTACGACACTCATCCCTTTAATTACATATTTCTGTCAAAAAATGTGTTTGCTTCTCCTTGGTGAGACATTCTCAAAGTGCATAGCTTGAATTTTAGATGTGAAACAAGTAACTAAAGGTATGATTTTACTGCTTGTTGCATAAGTATCTCCTGACACCTACTTTATTGCAACTTGTAATGGACGGAGAAGGGAACCGATGTCAGCAACTTTGCTAACTGTGTTTATTTTCTCCATTCGGAATTCAGAGAACGTTGGTTCGAATTTCTGCCATAAAAAAGCTCCTTATAAAAAATTATTTGGCGTTCGAAATAGGCATAAAAATCAAAAAGTTAAAACATCAAGACGCATACCACAAATAGGAGGATGAGCTCGGCCAAACACCCAGAAAGAGTGTAAGCGCCAATTATACATATACAGTGCACAACATACTTAAATATTGATACCTTACCATTTCTAAGTATAATTTTAAGAAATTTCGGAAATTAATATAGATTCTAAAAAACTTTATTAATATATGAATAGGACACTTAGTACTCATTCGTAATAAAAAAAGAATCAACTTTGTCTGCTGTATCAACAAAGGCAAGGAAAAATGTAACTTTAAATAAGAAATTCGTACAACAAAAGTGTCGATAGGCTCGCACTTTGAAATGGCCAACGCGCGAAATAACGGTAGTTTTGATATGCGATGCTTCGAAATAATATTTGTTGGCAGACTATTTTCAGTACAACTAATGAAGTTCATATATTCGCATCTCTGTTTACTTTTTTACGTGTGCAATCATGTCTCGAAAAGAATTGATTTTAGAGGAGAGAACAATTGTTGTACGCATGCATTAAGATAGAAAATCATACTCAGAAATCGGGAAACCCATTGCAGGAGTAAGGCAACAATGCAAAAGGTAATACAAACCTTCAAAAAGGAGAAAAGGATCGAAAATAAGCAGAGATCAGGCCGCCCTAGGAAGTTAACTAAGAGAGATGAAGGCCTTATCAAGAGAACAGTAGAAAAAAAAGTCCAGTCGAATGCGAATATATGTATGTAGCTACCGTATTGCGAACATCTCTAAACACATTTTTTTCATTGGGTACAGTGCAAAGGTCAATCAAGAGAAATGGATATAAGGCATGTATTGCTAGAAAAAAGCCCTCTGTGAAGGATACTAATAGAAATAAAAGCCTCGAATTTGCCAGAACTTATCAACTCAAAGAATTTGACTTCGGGGACAAAGTGATTTTCTCTGACGAATCGAAATATAATATTTTCGGATGTAATGGGTGACTTAAAGTGTAGAGGAAGCGAAATGAAGAATTAAATCCAAAAAAATACAATTAAAAAAAAAACACTGAAATTTATGAGAATATTTCTCACATAGAAATTCACAATAAGGCCAATAACTTTTATAAAAACCAGTAAGGGAAAGAAATAAGGTTTAATGAAATAGTAAATTTTATCAGAGACTACTTAAAGTACTGCTTTGCTTTTCAAAATCACGTCTATCGAAAGAAAATTTTAATTCCACGCACACATTTAAAACACAACTTTCATACTACAGGTAGGCTCAAGGCATTATCTATAAATTTTTATTAGAAAAATATATATCTGTATGTGTGTAAATATATGCACTATGTATGTACATACAAATTTATTTTTTCATTTTCTAAATAACAATATGATCAGACGCACCAATTTTTTCAAACACTCCAACGTTGGCAGTACTAAATCAATTTACGGCATTTCATCTCCTCCGACAGCAAATAACCAAGTTTAGTTGGGCTCTCCGACACTATGACATCCGCCTTCTCCAACGCCTTGACCTTGTCAACGGCCTTGCCTTTACCACCCGAAATAATTGCACCTGCATGGCCCATTCGTCTGCCCGGTGGAGCTGTGCGTCCAGCAATGAAAGCCACCACTGGCTTGGCTTTATCTCCCGAGTTGTGTTCGATCAAAAACTCAGCAGCATCCTCCTCCGCACTACCGCCGATTTCACCTATCAACACAATTCCCTTCGTTTCGGGATCTTTTAGAAAGATACTGAGGCAATCGATGAAATTCGTTCCGTTGAAGGGATCACCACCTATACCCACACATAACGTTTGACCCATGCCATAGTGAGTCGTTTGGTTAACGGCTTCGTACGTAAGCGTACCCGAACGCGAGACCACACCCACACAGCCGCGTTTGTGTATGTTGCCAGGCATAATGCCAATCTTGCACAATTCCGGCGCAATAATGCCTGGACAATTGGGACCGACGATGCGGCATTTCTCTTGCTGCATTAGTGCGTCCTTCACGCGCACCATATCGTGTTGCGGTATGCCCTCGGTAATGATCACGATGAGCGGGATTTCGGCTTTAAGCGCATCATCGATTGCCTGTTTAGCAGTTGGTGCTGGTACATAGAGAACAGTCGCATGCGGATTGAGCGCTTTTTTTGCCTCCTCGACCGTGGCAAAGACGGGTTTGTCAAGATGTTTGGTGCCGCCTTTCTTTGGCGAAATACCGCCAACCAATTTTGTGCCATATTTAATAGCTTCCTGGCAGTGGAATGTTGCTTGTTTGCCTGTGAAGCCCTGGCATATTACAGTTGAATTGCCGGTCAACTTAAGGTTCTCCCTGGTCTTGGCGTAGTCGGCCAGTCGACGTGGTATATTCAGTAGAATTCCATGTCTTGACAAGAACGCTTGGCGGAGGATCGAAGAAGCTTGTCTCATTTTGAATAAACTCAAAGACTAGTCAAATTTGTTTGTAAGTCAACTTAAAAATCACAAATAAAAATTGACATTAAAATACTGAATATATCTAAGTTTTAGAGAACAAGTGCTTACATACGAGAATGTGTTGTATTTGGGTAGCTCACTGGCACTACAACTCCTCATTTCATTATCGAGCTCATCGAGCTCACAATTACTTCTTTAAGATTTTTTGTTCTTAATGATTCTTAGACATTTTTTAGAAGTGTTGTACAATTGCACCTAGCATAGGATATATAAAAGGATAGAATAAATAATAATTTCTATTTCATAATTTAACTTGTTTTAAGAAGCATTTTATAATATAATCGCGACTCGCTCTCCATAGTGTCTGCAACAGGATTGACAGGATTTTTAGTCCCAGTTTGTGGGTTATGGCAGATTGTTTCGTTACTTCAGTCACAGTTAGTATGCCAAGACTACGGTGAAGGTTCCTATTCCTTATGCAATATGGCGCGTTTGATACACTCCGCAGGATTTAGTTTTGCAGACGTTGAACAGAGGTGGTGTATACCGTGAGTCCAAACCGATCCTTGTGTTTGTTTGCAAATAAGTAATTTGTTGCCGATTGATAAGTTTGAGCGCCCACCAATGAAGTAATGCAGCCTATTTAGTTCCAAGTCAAGCTCTTCTCGTTTTATCTTGACGTAAGCTTTCCAGCACAGTTTGGCATCCAGATATTTGGACTTGACGACGTATGGGATTAGCGACGCATCGACGATGATTGACTTGAGAGTAGCGTTTTTCAGGTACTTTCTTCTGTTTAGCTTTATTCTACATTTGGCAGCCCATGTAGCAATACGGTTAACAGCTTCTTGTCACCCGCAAATGTTGCAGTTTCTTACTGATATGCCGATGGTAAGTCGTGGGTGTAAAGGAGATATAGCAGAGAACCCAAAACGCTTCCCTGTTTCCATAGAGTTTCGTTTAATCAAAGAGAAACGATATTGATATTGTAGGTAGAAATTGCTTCAACAAAGCTCCATGAAATGTAAAGCGTATTTAAGAAACATTTTTTGAAGCCGTTTAATTCTGTTTATGTAGATTGACTTGGTCTCCAAATGAAAGTCGCGTATTACAAATTGGATGAAAGGTAGACGAATATAATAATTTACGAGGGTAAGTGGCGGCTGCCATAGGGTTGGCACGTGACTACCATTCGAAATTCGGAGTACGTAGTTTCCAATTTCAGTGAAACACCAAAACGAAAAAAAAGTTTTTTATAGTAACGATCGTCCCTCGGCAGGCAATGGCAAACCGCCGAGTGTATTTCTGCCATGAAAAAGCTCATCATAAAAGTCATTTGCCGTTCGGAGTCGGCTTAAAAACTGTAGGCCCCTAAATTTGTGGAACAACATCAAGAAGCACACGACAAATAGGAGGAGGAGGGTACGCGCCAATTATTCATTTATTTTTTAAGGGTCTTATGCGGCAATACTTTCAGCTTGCACGGTACGTCACTCGAATGCGTTGCCACAACGGGCGCAACGAATCCATTGAGTCAAACCTATTAGTCCACAAAAATTGTATCTACGTAATAATTTAATGGGGATACCGTTTTTTTGTATATAGGAACTAAACTTGAAAACTTTATTTTCATGGTCATGTCGCTTGCCATCGAACCGTCAATCCCAAAGCTGGAAACATAAAAAATATGGTGTATTCGCAGGCATTAGAAAAAACTACGTCGCCTCAACGCATGCAGGGTATTTGTTAGTGTATAATAAGTGCAATTTTTCTCACAAAATGTAGCCCCAAAAAGCTCGCCTCGAACTCTGAATCCCAGCAATCGGTTCAAGCCGCTAACATCCCACTCGTCGTTTGCTTTGAGTGCACAGAACTGACGGCGTAATGGCATTCCCGGTACTATTCCATTGACGCGAAATTCAGCCGGTCATTGCATTTCGGCTTGTAAATATTTTGGCACGCCGAATTAGGTTCTGGCGCGCAACATCGCAAAAGTTCAGTGACACACCGACGCTCGTCTCGGACGCCAATGAAAGTTTGCGATAATTTGATTTTGCGCAGTAAATTTATCTGTTAGTTGATGGAAGAAACGCCTCACACCGCCTAGCGTCGCTCGCGCAAGGCCCACATTGCCGACGCCGTACTGCTGGCCAACTAGAAGCGTGCGCAAGTACGGAACGCACATTACGCTGGACGCAACGCGTAGTAAATAAATTTTCGTAATGTACACAAGTCCCACTGCATTACGAGAAAGCAAAACAGATCAAATAAAAGTACATAAAAACAAACAAAAATAAAAAAAGCTTTAAAACAACAAAGGCGCACAATAAGGGAATAACGCGACTCATGGAATAACATTTAGCGCCCCCGAACGACAAATAACAACAAAAATAATCGACGTGAATGGAGGGCGAGCACGCATACTCGCACAAGAAACCCAACAAAGCAACAGCAACACGCTGAGCAATCAAAACAAAAGCCAGAAAAAACAAAGCTAAGACAGAGCGGAGCGGGGTAACAAAAATACGCAAAAAATTCTACAGGTTATTGACACAGGCCAACACGCGAACGTAAAAGGCAACGTAGCGCTAAAGAGTCGAACAACCGGGCGCTAGGCGGTGGCGCAGCAGTTGGACAGACAGTCGGTCTGGTGTCCAGTTACAGGCGCGTCTTTTACAAGTTTTGGCGCATTTCGATGTAATTTCGCAAAAGCAAGACACGTGCATACCTACACACACACACACATGCATATGCACATGCATACTATAAGTAACTATATATAGACGCAAACGAGCTTACAAGTGGAAGAATTCGAGAATAGGCAAAAGGCAAAAGCCAAAAGCAGGTATTGAATACAAAAAGTTCTACAGCGCTATTGCCCTGCAGGGAAAAATACCAGTTGTGAATTGGAATTATTATTATTAGGCTACTGCGCACTGCGGCCAAAAGAAATATATTGGGCAAAGCTGAGAGCCTATATTTCGAGGCTTTTTAAGAATTTTAGCACATTCTGGGGCTTATTGCCCTCCAATTTATATGAATGCGTGGCAATACCAACAAGGTGGAGTGACTGTTTTCTGTCTAATGCAGGGCATTCACAAGGTATGTGTTCAGAATTTTCAGCGTCCATTTTACAGAAACGACAGATGATCGTCTCAGAGGGACTAATTTTGTTTAAGTGAGATCTCAGGCTGCAGTGGCGTATGGAGTATAACCCGTTAAAAGTCTTAAGTCTAGTCTGCTGAGCAAAAATAGGATACCAGAAGCTACCCTGCCTCTGTCCAGCGTTAGAAATTGTTTTGCTTGTTGTTGGCCGTTAGAATTTCACCAGTGTTCAATGAATTTCCACTCTACCCAATTTTTTATGAAAAATCCGTTGATGTGGCCTTTTGTAAGTCCACAGAACGGCTCAGTTAAGCCATGTTTGCCCCTCTTTTAGCTAAATAATCAGCGGTTTCATTTCCATCACATCCCTCATTTCAAGGAGCCCACTCTAATAATACTGTGTGGAAGTTCTCTAACGTGTCGAGAAGGTTCCAGCAGTCATGTACCCCTTTTCATGTGATTACAGCGAATTAGAATAGTACCAGTGAACTTTTCAGCTCAACCAGTTCGTGTTCTATCTTTTTTTATCTAAGCAATTCATCCATCACCAAAATAACAGTTCATCTAGCCAAAAAAATTCTTGTTCAATATATTTCTAACAAAAGCAGCTTTAGACCAGTTAAAATATAATCAAAAACGTCTACTGATTTTTCATATTAAAAGTGTAAACAGAATTTATTTTTTTCTTGATATTAAATAAAACTTCTTTCAGGTTTAGTAATTGGTTAAGTACCATTCAAAAATTGGTTCAAGCTTACACTACAACCTAAAAAAATTAAAAAAAATACTAAAAACAACTCGAAGAGATGTAAAATATGGGAATACCTTACATTAGGAGCATAAATAAAATTAATGCTAGTTAAATTTCGGACCCATATTGTACACAAAATTGCGTGATTATCATTTTAAAGTGCACAGGTTCGAGTCCCCATGAAACACCAAATGATAGAAAAACATTTTGCTAATAGCGGTCGCTTCTCGGGAGGCAATGACAAACCTCCAAGTGAATTTCTGCCAAGAAAAAGCTCCTTAAAAAACCATTTGCCGTTCTGAGTAGGCTTATATTACAATCGGTTTAAGATTTGCACTTCTTCATGGCCTTTTGTGCCCTCGGAGTAGGCTTAAAACTATAGGTCCCTCCATTTGTAGAACAACATCCGCTTGCGCATCCACGCACACCACAAATAGGAGGACGAGCTCGTGTTTTCTTTGTTGTTCTCTCTATTTAGCATTCAGAGGATGATAAAGAGAATACAGAGGATGCAACATCAGACAGTAAGCTGACTCCCAACGATTTCCAAGCAATCTGATAGTGGTTGGTTTGCAACAGAGGTCGGCCAACACTGAGAATGGACGGTGATTTATAAAAAAATCAACGCAACTACAGCTCATATTACTTTTGAACAATGACTGATCGGAAGACTGGTTGTATTCAACTAACTCCACTAAACTCATTTGATTTTCATTTCATTTGCCCCTCTCACCTATGACAATAAATCCCCTATGACGTAACTGTCAGAGTTACTCTCACAATTTTGCTGCGGATGACCAAATCTTGCAACCCATCACCCTTGCATTCAGAGTATTTTCGTGTCTCGTGGTACAAGATTCAAAACGCTAGCTGAGGCAATCATTACTGAAATAGAAAAGGCTTTCAAGTGAAAAGCTCAAGCGGGTCCACAAACCGTCAACTAAGTAGTGAATGAACGCTTGCTGAAAATATGTACTTATACAGGCACGTGTATGTATGTATATCACATTGATAAAACGCGGCACACCGTCTAAGCGAAAAGCAGTTTCTTAAAAGCCAAAACCTCTTTCAGCAGTGAGAACCTTCCGAAGTTCATGCACGGCCAAGCGAGCATAGACTGGAGAAAGCGAATTCTTGGATGTGATTCAAATGTAGGTATGTATATATTATATATTTACTCACACCGTAATGGACTTGTGCGCTCGAGTAAAACACAAAACGCGCCGCTTTTGGCTTTGAGCTCTCGCAGTTCACGTGTTTCAATCGTAAACGTGGCTACTATGTCTTGAGAACGCCTCCTAAAGACAATAACCTCAATAGCCAATTGAAACAGCCCCCACCACCACCACCAGCACCACACGTTCGAACAGCCAAATGAGCGCAACAAATGAAATTAGAATGAAAAAATAAAGAACCAGTTTCTGGAAGCAGCAGTCTCGGCACTTGAATTATATTTGCAAACAACACAACGTAAACAACAAAACGAAAACAAAACCAAAAACAACAATAAAATAATGTCCCATAATAAAATCCGAAATAAAAGCAAGTGGCAAAAAATATTTTTAAAAGATTCATTCAACCCTTTTTTTGCAGGTTTTTGAAAGTTTTGCGAAAATCATACACATCGTTTATTTTTCTTTTTCACTTTTTCACTTTTTGAGCTGTTTTGTCTATTTTTACACATTCTACAAATACGCTTTTGTTGTTTTTTCTATTAACTCTTTTTGATTCTACTACCAGTATCTGCTTTTTGCCATTTCGTTGGCTGATGAAATTGCCCAAACAGTTTACACGTACGCTTAGCACGCACACATACAAATGTGCATATGTACCTATATACTCCCTTACAAGCATGTAAACGCACTTGGTGCTCATGTGTGGATACCAAATACAAAGTTCCGATCCGAGTAAGACTCGGTAGGAAAAATTCAGTTATGGCTTTCTAAGGTCATGTAAAACGATTGGGAAATCAGGCAGTGGTGGAGTGAAAATTGTTTCTGGTCCAACCTTTTTTAAGCACGGAAAGTTCTAGAGCCTACTAGATGTTAGATGAAAGACTAACGATTCCTCTATCGGAGATTGTGCAATACTTGAAGCATTGGAGTGGATTTTTCAGGAAGCACAGCCTGACCGCCCGAAGCACCATAGAAAATTATCTAGCCTTTCGGATATTGGCCACAAATACAAGTTGCCAACTAGAACAATTATAGAGAACTCACATCTTGAAAGTACAAAGCGGCAAATTGGCGAAAACTTTCCTCAAGCAGCGGAAAAATAAGTTACGAGGGGCATCGGTGTACAGCTGATCTTTGAGTCAGGTGAGACGTGAATACGCCAGCTACATTATCTACTTCCCAAATTGGAGCATTTGAAGAGGAATAACAAAGCTATCAACCTTCATATTTCTTTTCCTCTACCTTTCCTTCGACGCACAAGACACAGTATGAAACAGTTCTTGTGATGATTGCAGAAAATAATGAGGCCGGCGGCAGCATGCGAGTAAATGGTGCATCTCTAAGATCTGGCATCTCCAGATTCAATTGCTAATATTTGCTTTGTTGTGATCCCCTACCAGTTTAACGCATTTAACGCCGGTGATTCACGTCGATGGAACCATCTGGAGTAGTACAACAAATCGCTACAACAAATCACATACAATACCTTTTTGGCAGAGAATATAAGCATATTTGTATGTGTATTCATACGCACATAATCTCCTCCATTTATTTCCAAAGCACCTCACATTTTCCCAGTCAGCAACAACAACTAGCTTAGTTGGCCCACAAATCCGTGAACTTGGTGATTTACAAACTATTACTTGCCTATATTTAAACGTGCCATACTCATACGCACCCATACATATAATGCGTAAATTTTTCCGTCTCAACTACTTGTTGACTGTCAAAACAACGCCTTTTTATGGCGAGCAAAGAGGTGATATTTTGCTATCGTATGAGTGATGAGGTTAATAAACCTTTCCAAGGCCGCTGGTAACCGCCAACCAGCTAGCTAAAAAACAACAACTATAACAATAACTAAACGACCAATGAACCCGATCACAACAACAATACTTAGTGTAGTTCAGGATGATATGTTGCCGAACTTCTAATGATTAGGGCCGCTCCACACCATAGAGCCGATGAAGGTCTAGTTAACTGTTATCTTGTGCACATAATACAGTCTGACTTAGTTCACGATTCAGCCTTGTATTAGGGTAATAGCATTAACATCAGGGACCATTCCGTTCCAAGTTCGATCTCACTCACAGAAAAAGTAATTGAGGCTGATAGTGAGTGACTGGAACGGGATCGGACCGATCCTTGAGTCTTATAGATGGTATGAATGCAGTCATAGTTTCTCACTTTATAATATAATAGTTTACCTAACCCAGAACGGGCCGAGGGCGAACCGTGATCGGCACTACTCTCTGGATCACCCCTTACTCTCTTCGACATTCACCGTCTATTTTTACTTTTTGCCTTTTGAGCATTGAAAACTAAGCTTTGGAAATTTAATTCGCTCATCTTTTCTGCTTCTTTTCTATAAAAAATTCATTTCTCGTTTTTTCTGCTGCCTTTGCGATCCAAAATTCGATCCAAATATACGCATACATACATATGTATGCGCTTATAAGGTGGGCCATGTAAAATTTGCTTTTTGAATCGGCTATAAAAAAAAACTAATCAATATTTTTTCTAACTTTTTTTTATTTTGAAGATTGAACATTGTCATTTATGAATTAAAAATAATATTGTTCAAATGACTGCCACGACTGGCTTTACAGTAGGCCATTCGATCAACCCAATTTTTAAGCACATTTTCGATTGTTTGGGCTCCAATTTCATGAATGGCAACTTCGATTTCGTGTTTTAAAGCATCAATCGTCTCTGGATGGTTCGCATAGCATTTGTCCTTAACGGCTCCCCATAAAAAAAAGACCAACAGGCCTAAATCACAGCTCCGAGGCGACCAATTGATATCGGAATTTCGGCTGATTATTCGGTTTTCAAAAACGGTAGCCAAAAGTTCGAGTGTAACTTTGGCAGTGTGACAAGTTGCACCGTCCTGTTGAAACCAAATGTCGTCCATTTTTGGAAACAAAAACTCGTTGAGCATGCCACGGCAATGCTCGCCATTTACTGTAACCGTGGAAGAAGAAGAAGACTCACCACTTTGGAATAGGTTTTCAATATTTACCAATTTTGTTCAAGCGTATAGCGTCCCATTTCGTAAATGTCAAGCCTTTAAGTAAATTATGAACACATTTGACATGTCATTTGTGTTACCATTCTCAAAAAAATTGGTGGTTCAAAAAGCAAACGCTATATGGCCCACCCTATACTCCTATGTACTGATTACAATTTGTTTTGTTTTAGCGCCGAAATTTATTGTTGGCTTATAACGATTACAGGTTTTCTTTTTATTTTTTTGTTTTTGTATTCGATATTTATTTTTGGCGTATTTGACAACTGAAAGTCGTCAGTGCAAAAAGTTAACAAACCTTTGTGTGCGAAAGGATGCACGTGCATATGTATGTGTGTACGATGTACGCCATATTCTTGGCTTTACTTTAGCTCTCTCTCTCTCTCTTTTTCTCTCTCACTTTCGCTTATTCTTTCTCGGCAGGCAATGACAAACCTCGCAGCGTATTTCTGCCACGAAAAAGCTCTCCATAAAAATATCTGCCGTTCGGAGTCGACTTAAAACTGAAGGTCTCTTCATTTGTGGAGCAACAAGAAGACGCACACCACAAATAGGAGTAGGAACTCGGTCAAACACAAAAGCCCTGTGTAGTACCTGGGCATTACATATCTGACTATTTTCCCAGAGTGAGCACGGAGCAGGTTATAATAAGCCCACCCTGCTGAAGCAAGAGAAATCACGGCGCTGTAGCGGGCTAAGCTCATCTCAGAAGACTTAATTTGATACCTGACACTACTAGCCAAATGGAACTGCAGACTACTTTTTAAGTTTCCCTTTCGTACTTTTCATGGTTCAAGAAAACCTCAATCATATATGACAAAAAACGTGTTAAGCATCACCACGGTGCCGAGGGAGCCAGGTCGAACTTAAAAACCGAGATGAGCCGGGATCGTAGATCCTGGAGATTGCATAGAAAAGCTCATCCCAAGTGAAATGTGATACAAGCAAGGAAAAAGAAGAAGAAGTCACTCATGGCGATTCTGACGACCAGAGTTGAATAAGAATAAATTTAGAACCACCACTAGAATTCTAAAAGACCACTGTACATTGAGTGATCATCTTGCTAACTCCAATGGAACTTGCAGATTCTATAGAGAGGAAGATGAAAACGCCAAATACGTGCCATCATTGGGCTCAACACTGATGCATACCCGTCTGGGACACCTGAGTAGCTATATTTTACCAGGGCAGGAAAAAATAAAATTCAATAAAACAGGGCAAATACTAAAATTTATTGAGGAGGTTGGACTCAGAGAAATACTCTAAATGCATTAAGGGGGCGCAATAGATCTTTCAGGTCGCAATGGTAAATTCCCTTATAATAATATAATATTAATACTATCCCTATAGGTATCTAACGGGTGATTTTTTAGCTATTATCTTTTTAAACAGTTAGCTTAAACAGCTGACGCACGTTTCGTGTTTTGTTTCACTGTCAAACATCTTCAGTTTGGTCTATAATTTAACCATGAATCGTCTTACAAACGAACAACGCTTGCAAATCATTGAATTTTATTATAAAAATTCGTGTTCTGTTAAGAAAGTTTAAGATCCACTTTTTTAGCGAAAAATTGTGTTCAGCGACGAAGCTCATTTTTGGATCAATGGGTACGTGAATAAGCTGAATTGTCGATTTTGGAGTGAAGATCAGCCAGAAGAATTGCAAGAGCTACCAATGTATCCAGAAAAGGTCACAGTTTGGTGCGGTTTATGGGCTGGAGGTATCATTGGGCCGTACTTCTTCAAAGATGCTGCGAATCGTAACGTAACTGTGAATGGTGAGCGCTACCGTGAAATGATATCCAACTTTTTTTGCCCAAAATGCAAGAGCTTGACTTGCATGACATGTGGTTTCAGCAAGACGGTGCCACATGCCACACAGCACGCGTAACAATGGACTTGTTGAGAGGCGAGTTCGGTGAACATTTTATTTCACGTTCAGGACCTGTCAATTGGCCAACCAGATCGTGCGATATAACGCCTTTAGATTATTTTTTGTGCGGCTATGTTAAAGCTCATGTCTATTTAGACAAGCCTGCTTCAATTAACGCAGGAATTGAAGAC
>JAYXIM010051542.1:0-66060 GCA_037575425.1 Anastrepha fraterculus | reverse complement strand
CGGTCAGGCAGTTACTGTGAATAGTGTTCGCTATCGTGAGATGATAACGAACTTTTTATGGCCCGAATTGGAAGATGTGGATGTGGACGATATGTGGTTTCAACTGGACGGTGTCACTTGTAACACAGCTAACGAAATAATGGCTCTTTTGCGCGAAAAATTTGATGGCCGACTAATCTCACGTCGCGGCGATGTCAATTGGCCGCCAAGATCATGTGATTTGACACCGTTGGACTTCTTTCTTTGAGGTTATTTGAAAGAAAAGGTGTACGTCGATAATCCAGCAACAATTCAAGAGCTAAAGAATGAGATAATTCGACACATTTACGGCATAGAACCTCAATTATGCCTCAGCGTCATCGAAAATTTAGACCATCGGATGGAGGTGGGCCGCCGAGGCCATTTGGCCGATTTTTGTTCCATACGTAATTGAGCCATACCAATATTATCATAATAAAGAGAAATCACAATAATTTCTTAAAAAAATTATATTTTATTCAAAATCAACACCGGCCCTTAGAACTTAACAACCCTTTATATATTTATAAATATATAAGTCTGAGTCCGTGCTCAAACGAAATTTCTATTGC
The DNA here is from genome assembly GCA_037575425.1 of Anastrepha fraterculus. NCBI lineage: Eukaryota > Metazoa > Arthropoda > Insecta > Diptera > Tephritidae > Anastrepha > Anastrepha fraterculus. The sequence continues at coordinate 65,470 of JAYXIM010051542.1, read as the reverse complement.
CGAAAAAATATATATATTTTTAATTATTCTTATTATATATATATAAAATTGGCGCGTACACCCTTTTTGGTGGGTGTTTGGCCGAGCTCCTGGAGGGACCTAGAGTTTCAAGTCGACTCCGAACCGCAGATATTTTTATGAGGAGCTTTTTCATGGCAGAATACACTCGGAAAATTTCGACGTTATTCGACGTTATATAAATACGGAGAGCAAAATTTAGTCATATCTTTTTTTAGTATTTATAGTCATAGAAAAAAGTTTAAACATATATAAATGGATGGCTTATGCTGAAACCTTTTACATGATATATGTGAATATATGCAGTAAAATTAAATATGAAAAATATCCCATTTTACCTGTATTAAGGGGTTAGGGGTAGTCAGAGGCCCGAAAAAATGATGATTTTCACGAATTTTTTTTTTGCTACTTAATTAATTTATTTAACAAAAATAAAAACATAGCATAAAAACATCATGTTTTAACTTGACTTCACCAAAATTAAAAAAAAAAAATTAATAATTGCAAAAGTTATCGCTGTTTGTGTGAAGCCCGTTTCTCCAGAAGTCCCTTGCGGTGAACATCACAAGTCCTTGCAGATTCATCCAAAACCAATCAGACAAGAGAAATTAGTTTTATTAATAGATAATCTCGGGCCGGATCGAAGCTTTTTTTGTTTTTTTCAAAATGAACAAAATGGCGGCCTCAGAAAATTTTTTCCAGATTTTAGAAAGAAAAACCAACAGTTAATTGTTAAAAAAAAATCGAAGTTTTTGAAAAAAAAAATCCTTCGATCAGGCACAAGTTTTTTATGGTTTTCAAAAGCTGTATAAATTTTATTGAAATCTACGTAGCGGTTTTTAAGTTACAGTGTTCACCAGTTTAAAAAACATAGTTTTGAGAAAAACGCATTTAAAGTTTTGCTATCGGCTCCGGAGCGGCCGAGCGCCCTTTGTTAATTGTTGAATAACTTGAAAAGTATTTGTCGGATTCACTTCAAATTTTTACACAATATTTTTAAAACATTATACTTTAAGAAAATGCAAAAAAAAAAAAATCGATTTTGTGAAAATTCTGACTACCCCTAACCCCTTAAGCGATCCTATATTTGTGTATTTCAAATATCATAATTTTTTTCTATTCATGAATTGGAAAAATTTAATTTTATGTATTACGAAACAAAAATGTATTTTTTTTTTTAAACCATAATAAAAAACAATCATTAATTAATCCATGACCATCATAATTTCTGAATCAAATTTATAATAGTATTGATTCACAATATATGTGTAAGTTTCCAGTTGTTTCATCAACTTTTATATCATGATACAAATATATAATATCATGATACATATTATAGCATGATATTATATTATATTATAATACAGGTAAAATAGTGTGATTTATTTTACCTGCACCTATTCACTTATGTATCTATTTTAATACATTGTGCAAGCCGTCTCCACATATGCTACTAATGGTATATGTTTCAACTTTTTTCTATGACTATAAATACTAAAAAAAGGTACGACACAATTTTGCTCTCCGTATTAATGTATAGATTTATAAAAAAAATATATATATATATTGCCCGTGGAGAGTTAGAGGACTTAATTGTAGAAATAAAATCCATTTAAAATCCATTCTGACGAGAAATAAATCGCGAATTGCCGAAACATCTTTCATTGCACCTCACAGCTCGCGACTACAAAAAATGTCGTTACCTAAATTCAAAGGAGAATATTCCGAATTTAAAAACATTATGAGTCGGTTTGAGAGTGTAGTGCACAATATTTCCACAATCCCGGATATTGAAAAATTTAATCATTTAGTCTACTCAGTGAAGCCTTGAGCACAGTGAAGTCCTTTCAAATGTCGGAAGAAAATTATACAAAGGCGTTGGCCAGTTTGAGGGAGGTATATGACAGTAAATGTCTGATATTTTTTAATAGTATCAAAACTTTTTGAATTGGCAAACATCCAAAGGCCTTCTGCGTCGTCTTTGCAACTACCAAGTTGCGCTTAGTTGGTGATCACAATTGACCACCGAGATCTTGTGATTTAACACCTTGTCACCTTTTTCTTTGGGGTCACGTGAAAGATTAAGTCTACGTCAACAGCACAGGGTCGATTCAAGACCTCAAAGATGGAATTCGTGAGGCTATCGAGGGCATAGGGCAGCCACTTTGCAATTCGGATATGGAAAATTTCATGGAAAGGATATTGTCCTGTAAGCGTGGTCGTGGTGGTAATTTGCCTGATGTTATTGTCCACTATTAACGGCATACCTTTCTCTTAATAATGAAATATACATCCGATCATATATATTAAAAAATAGCATTTTTCTTTGAATATCAAAATAATACCTCTGTTTGGAAAACCCTATATATGTACATATACATAAAGTGGTCTGACATTCCAGTTAAATTTAGTAAATATCTAATGAATAAATTGGACCGATTGGACGATTTAAATAAAAATTTTATGCATTTTTCTGAATTTTACGTGGTTGCTACGTTATTGGCAGCGCTTTAACCTGTTAAGCGTTTAGTTTTTCTTAGACAGCTCGATGTACTGTGCTGAATTAATTTCAAACGAAGACTGTCGAAAACCGGGTTTGAACGATTATGATAACGATTATCAGGAAATTCAGTGTCCATGCTTACTTTATAATGCCAAAATAACTGGGAAAATTTCGTTTATTGCTTAACTTTAAATTTCATAGCAAATGCAATTTCCTTTTTCGGCATGACGCACATATACGACATTAACTAAAAAATAAACTTTTAAAATTGACTCATATATACGACATAATCACTTAACAGGTTAAAATCATGTTCGAGCATTTTGGCGTCGTTTTTGTGCCATACTGGTTTGAGGATAGCTGAGTATAGGGAGAGCTTATTTTCGAGGGATACATGGGGATTCCGATTTAACAGCTAATAAAGACTTCGAAGTTTAATTCCGCCTTGCGTTTAGTAAAAATGTGGGTTTGCCATGTGAACTTGCAGTCAAGATGCATTCCGAGATATTCTGTAACATTACTTTGGGTTATGATTGTGTAATTAAGTTTAACGGATGGGGAAATATTTCGCTTGAGTGTAAAGATTACTTGAACAGATTTTGACTCATTTGGTTTTATTGTCCAGTCTCTGAGCCATTGAGTTATTTTATCAAGTCCTCTTTGGAGTTTAAGAGAAGCCACATCAGGGAGGGAGTTAATGGCGAGTAAGGCGGTGTCATCTTCAGAAGTTCCGACGATAGTTCCCTCAGTAACTGGTAGATCGTGAGTGTAAAGCAAGTATAAGATGGGACCCATAATACTGCCTTGGGGTACACCAGTTAAACCAGGTACACCAGCAGTGCTGAAATTGTTCTTCATTTTGTTTTTTATAAGTACTAATTTTAAGGTAGGATTTGATAAAGATATAATAATTTTATTTTACAGAGTAAACCATCATGCCAGACATGGTCGAAGGCTTGAGATATGTCGAGAAATGCAGCTGCGCAATACTTCTTCTGTTCAAATACTATGTGAATATTACTTATGAGCCTCTGTACTTGTTCGATGGCCCCATATGTTATTCTGAAGCCGAATTGGTGATTTGGGATTACTTTTCGGTTGTCAATTATGGGCATCATTATTTTGAGAAATAGCGACTCCAAAACTTTTGAGGTAATAGGCAACAAGCTGACGGGTCCATATGATTTCAATTTTTCGGCGATTTTTCCGGGTCTAAGAATCATTTTTATTAGTGCAACTTTCCATTGGGGAGGAACAAAACCAGTTAATATTGAGGCATTGTATATATGCATGAGCAAGGATATTTCTTCTGAAGGGAGTTGCTTTAGTACTTCTCCAGTGATAAGACCATATCCAGGCGGCTTTTTGGTTTTAAGTTTTTTTATTGCTCTTTCACTTCCTTTTTGGAAAACTTTTTTATGGCTGGATGAGCTCCAAGGTGTCTTCAACTTTTTGAGCAGTACTTACTGAGGGTTCGATATCATGTGGGGTAAATACTCGGGATAAGTGACGGGCAAATGTTTGAGCTTTTTCAAGATCTGACTTAGCCCATTAGTTATTTTCCATTTTAATGGCTGATTGTGCTAAAGCTGGCCTTTTGAACTTTTTTGCTGCCTTCCAAAGAGAGTAATATGAAAAAGAGGATGCATCGAGCTTACTGAGATAGTTTTATAGTTGAGTTACGTTCATTTTTGAGAAGTTCCTTGAGGTCTTATGTAAGAGATTCAGAGTTTTTTTTTTGTCTCCAGGGTGTCTGGTTTGTTGCCAATGCTTTCTCGCGCGGAATTTTTCTATCAGTTTTTCTTCAACTATACGAGATATCTGTGATCGTTGTAGCTTCGTTACGCAAGGTGTGGATTTCCAAGCTGCTTGCTGGACACAGCTATTAAAATGCTCTACAGCATTATTTACATCTTCGTTGGACTTGAGAGGGTGCTTCAGATCAGCTGCTGAAGGTACAAGCGGCAGAAAGTTCTTCCAATCAGTTTTACTGTTATAAAGAAAGCATGTGACAAGTGAATGTCAGCTGATTATTTAAAAGTGGTCGGAGGAAAGATCATAATATGAGTTACAGGTTATTTCACTAGCCGGAATACCTTTCGCTACGCAAAAGTTGATTAAATCGGGTATTTTATTTGTGTCAGTCGGCCAATATGTTGGGGTGCCTGAGGAGACTATAATCAGATTCAATTTTGTTATCACTACTAAAAACTGCGTGTGTTTGACGTTATTGTCTCCCCCTGCAAGGAATCTGTTGCCGAGGGTTGAGAAGAATTTTTCATATTCCTCAGATTTTATAGCATGGTTGGTTGGACTGTAAACTGATGAGATTGCTAGGAGGCCTTGCGGGTTTCCCACAACTATGTTCCCGTTCCAAAGGAGAATATTAATGGGTTTGAGTGGCTTAATTTTTGAGTCGTGAGGGCTACAAGTAGGTTAATCATTGTTGCAAGACTTGTCTGAGGAGTGCGATCATTTCTTGCATTTCACTTGAGGACTCCGATGTTATTTCTTTGGACTGAGGGGTGGATTGCAGTCTTTATAATTTGCTAGATGATATTATTCGGATAAGGACCATTTGACGTTATCTGTTTTCGTCTTACGCGAGAAATTTGAAGATAAGTGCAAACAGGTTTTCTGTGGCAGTAGGTTTTTGTGGTACTGTTCACAGTTAGCTCATTGAGGAATTTCGCGTTTTGGGCGTGGCCGTTCAAACACAATTTTCGAGGTAAATAGATACTTGATCTTATATATTATATATCTTTATTGTTCGGGCTCGGTTTCAGCTCGACAATGAATATCGGGAGTGGCCTTTTTGTAATTCTGTTCTTGATGTTGTATACAATTGTCGCTTTGTGGCCGAGATCTTTAAGCTCTGGAGAGATTTCTTCAATGTCAATAAAATTCGGTGTCTCTTTGCTCCAGAAGAGTAACAATAATATCTTTTTGTAGACTTCAGCGGTGGATGAGGTCAATAGTTTGCCAACTATTACCTGGAATATATTTACTTGTTGAAGGTGTTGGAGAGAAACTCTGCCGATGGTTTTGGGGTGGTTCATTTAGGGCGAACAGGGGAGTGATTTCTTCGATGTTCTGGTTATGTGGCAACTTCAGCTTGTCTTGCAGTAAAATAATTTTCTGCTGTATAATATTCTGTTGCGAGATTTGTTCTTGATTTTCCAAGGGGTTTGGCGAGTTAATATTTGGACAAAGACATTGTGTATTCCACGGAGAAGCTATGGTTGCTGTTTTTGGGGTTGTTGGGCTTGCTGTTGCAGCTCTTTTTCCAGTTGTTGTTGATGCTGCTGTTGCATTTGTTTGTTGTTGTTGCTGTTTCGAACCACCCCAATTTGGTGGGGAGCGGCCAACGCCCATTTTTAATTTTGTAAATTATTATTGGTTTTTTGTCAGTTGGCAATACCTCGTTTTTAAGCTGTGCTGATTTAAGCTGTTGTTTTATGTTATACTGATTTCACGTTTTTGTTTGGTGTTTTTGTTATTGTGTTATTTTCACATTGCGCAAGCTGTGAGCGCCAAATTTTAATTAGCAAAATATACTTTTATTATACACTATTTTTACGTTATTTTATACACTGCCGATTAAGAAAATTTTCCTTAATCGGATTCGCACAATTTTATATTTTATACACAGTTAATTTTTCACTCCCAAATTCTCTTTCTGGTGGTTTAAGGGTTGCCAACCGAAGATCGTCGTTGGTAGAATTAATATTTGAATACGTTCCCAGCACGCTGTAAGTGGATGAGGCCTGAACCAAACCTACAGCCGAATGATGTAGTTCTTATCCGAGATTAGAACTTGCCACCAGCGTTCTAGCGCATGAGTGGGATCACTGAAACTCATCCTGCAGCGATGGTGTAACGGTAACCAGTTATCTGCGGTCGGCATGTACGTCAAACGACAGTGTCAGCGCCCAGTACAAAGGCTTAAGCCGGGCAGGATGTTTGAGATTGGGGCATGTAACCAGGTGTTACCCGAAATTTTTGCATTACAAAGCACAGAAGCATAGTTTTAATTAATTTTCCTATGCATAGTGTTTATGGTGCAGATACTGTAACAGCTAATTACGTGCATATTTCAAGTATTTTTGATGTTAAAGGTACACCTCGCACAGGTGTTGTCGAAAATACCGATAAAATCACAGAAATAGACGAAGTTGACCGGCATATTAATAGTCTTAGCATCGCCCAGGAGCTAAAGATCGACCATAAAACAGTTTTAAACTATTTACGCAAAGCTGAATTCAAAAAGAAACTCGATATTTGAGTGCCACACTAATTAACACCAAAAAAAAAAAAGATGGATCGAATTTCCATCTACACATAAGACAATATTGCGCGAAAACTATCGTGGTCAAAGCGTGGTAAAGCAGCTCCAACAGTGGCCAAACCAGGACTAACGGCCAGGAAGGTTCTACTGTGTATTTGGTGGGACTTGAAAGGAATCATTTATTCTGAGTTGCTTTCATATGGCCAAACGCTAAGTTCAGATCTCTACTGTCAACAATTGGACCGGTTGACCAGAATTGGAAAACAGAAGAGGTGTTGCTTTCCATCAGGACAACGCAAAGCCTCACACGTCTGTGGTGACTCGCTAAAAATTCCAGGAGCTTGGTTGGGAAGTTTTAATGCATCCACCATGTACTCCGGACCTGGCAACAAGCGGCTACCACCTTTTCCTCTCATTGCATTCCTGAGTGATAAGAAATTGGTATCAAGAGAAGAAAATCGATTACTAAAGTTTTTGTCAATAAGGATCAAGACATCTATGAGATGGGCATTAGGAAGTTACCTTTAAAACGGGAACAAATTATACAACAATATGAAACATTTTAAATAAAGTTTTGAATTTTAGGCAATAATAATGGATTTATTTTCCCCAAACTAATATTACGATTTCATGACATTATAACATTTTATGTTACTTGAGAACCCCTAATATACACGTATCTCAATATAGGTATTTAGTTTTTTAATTGACATTAGATTTAAAATTGGTGAGGTACAATGATTCAATTTAAAATAAATAAAAAATAACTTACGAGCATTAAAAATGACGCTGACCAGATAAATACAAGTTGTAGTAAGATATAACTCCGTTTATATATTTGCACGTATAACAAATGGCAGGCAATCAGAATGTATCTGAAAGAAAAATAATATAACAATTACATTATAATTTACAAATATAAAAAGAGGAAATCCTTTGTAACACCTATTATTTAAATTTTTACCCAACATTTTTCTTTTATGTCCAGGTAAACAACAATTTTATAAGGCTATCAAAGTAAAGACTATTAGTGTAAAACTACAAATACAACCTTGATTTATTAAATATTAAGTGTGCTACCCTGTAAACGTAGCTTTATAAGTGCAACTCTGCATATCCCGTGAGCAGAAATCAAAACTAATCTTTATTAAAAATGAATAAAGGCAAAAATAACGGAGGAAGTGGAATGCATAAATTTCACAAAAGCTAGACAAAAAAATATTTTAAATGCTATGGAAACCATATCCATATCTCAAGTATATAAACAATATGTGCAAGCACATGTGTGTTGCACAACATGTGCAATGCACACCACAGGACCCGGGGTGACTAGGTACCAAACCTCTTACATCGAGACCGCAGTGCGCGATGAGGAATCACATCTTACGAGAGGTAACAGTGTCTCTCCGAGAACACCGTCGATCTAGACTCTAATACACCCTTCCTCGTAAGAACAGTTTCAATTTATGACAGTTAGTGAGGTAGACGTCCTGAAAGCTTTATCCAAAATAAAGTCTAATGCTGTAGGCGATGATGGCATCTAGCTAAAACTCGTCCATATAGTCATCCAATATATATTAGGATCCCTAACCCATATAATAAACCATTGCTTGACTAGTTCATGTTTCTCAGTATGGTAAAAGGTTATAGTTTTCCCAGTCGCAAAAAAGACAAATGCTATTTATGCTGTTGACTATAGGTACACCTATCAGCATACTGCCCACATTTTTCCGAAGTTTGCGAAAACTTGATGGCCACGCAAATTTCATCATTTGTAAAGAACAATCGTCTACTCTCTCCACTACAATCTGGCTTCAAACAAAGTCACAGTTGCTTGACTGCAATGGTTAAAATACTGGACGATATTAGAATTAGTTTTGACAACGGAGACTTGACTCTACTTTGTTTACTTGACTTTTCTCAAGTATTTGACTCAGTGAATTACAAATTGGTTTGTTTGAAGCTTAAACACTAATTCGGCTTCAAAGACAGTGCGGTGAAGCTCATGGCCAGCTACCTTGGTGACAGAACGCAAAAGGTCAAGAACAGTAAATTAACATCTCAGTCTAGATACGTACACACTTTTATTCAGTCTTTTTGTCAATGATGTTTTACCGTTTGTCAGTATGTGAATGTCCATGCGTATGCTGATGATATACAATTGTACCTGTCCAGTCGTATTGGTCTCGTTGAAGATTTATGTTTCAAAATAAGCTGTAATTTGTCTGGTATTTCTGTTTGGGCTAATGAAAACTCTTTATGTCTGAACGCGTCAAAGTCATATGTCTTACGTATATGTAATAGTGCTGTGCATGTTGACAATATCCCTAAATTGTGGATAGGTACAAGTTCCCTTACCTTTATGGATAAGGTAAAAAATTTGAGGTTTATTCTTAACACAAAACTTACCTATGCTGACCATATAAATAGGGTTGAGGGGAATATTTATGCTACATTGGGTAAGCTGAGAGTCTCTGCAACATTCACGCCAGAGAAAACGAGGCGCAAATTAGTTCTCCAGCTAATTATGCCTCTCATTACCTACTCTGAGGTAGTATACAGCAAACTCGACTCCACATCTTGACATGAACTTAATGTGGCATTTAATAACGCCACGCGGTATGTATATGGGATTGGTAGATGTGAGCATATCTATATCCGCCTGGCGGACCAAGTTACTGAGCTGTTGCCTTAACAGTTATTTGTCTGCTAGAAATTGCATATTTATGTGCAAACTTACATTATTCAAGTCACCTCCCTATCTGACAGAAAAGTTGATACCAGTGAGGTCTCGCAGACACAACAAATTCATCGTTCCAACATTTAATTACCTAGCATCATCTAGATTATTTTTCATTAACACTGTTAAAATGTGGAACTCATTACCCGACACTGTGAAGGCTGGACTTAAAAGATTTAACTTCAGGGCACAAGTCTACAATTACTTTAAAAGTGTTTGATTGCATTAAATTAGGACATTAAATTTCTCTGTACATTCTCTAATTACTACTTTTGTTCTTTCTTTTCTAAATCCTTCTTTTCTTTTCCTATTGCTTCTTTTCTTCTTATTATTATAGTTAAGTTAAATATATTGGATTGATTTGTAAATGAACTGGTGTAAAATTTAGATTAAGAAACTTGTATGCTAAAATATTCCAGTTGTATATAATATTGCTGAAGTACTATGTACTATTTAAATAAACAAATAAATAAATAAATATAAATGTGGGGACACCACAACTAGATTAAGCTTATTACATTCTTAATAATTATCCTTTAATTTGTTCATATACTTTTATTCATTTTTAATATTTTAAAATGCAACCATGTCTGACTTTTCATTTGCTTTTAACTTCTCATTCTTTTGCTTTGTACTGTTGAGCTAATAAACGAAATAATTTTCGGTCTCGTTCTTTTTGGATCGAGCCGTACAAGTAAAAACATCGTTTTCGCTATTCACAAGCGCCCACGTATATGTTAAAGGGATAGCGACCAAATCTGCTTCAAGGATCAAAGTCGCAGGCTTGCTAAAAGCAAGCACGCACGGTCGTGCATCAGTTTTACTATGTGTGAAACACTTGTAAGTCGCATCGAAAACAGGTTATATGGTTCGCAAAAAAAATATTAAAAAAAACTCCAAAATAAGAATGTCGGACAGAAAGGATTGGCAGACCAGAGTCATATCGGATCACAGTGACAGATCGGGAGCGTAATCTGAACAGTTATCCTTAACCCGTTCCTTTAGACTCCAAGACGGATGTAGCGTCTTTTAAGCTGAGATCTACGCTATATACAAAGCAGAAAAAACGACAAGACTAATGGACTTACCTCCAGCAAACTTTATCATTTTAGTCTCAAAGCCTCAAAGCGCATCAATTCAAGATGAGTTACAGACGCAGCGTAGTTTAGAACCAGCCGGACAATTGCAGTGAAAAAGCGGGAAAGATTGGGGAGATAATCGTTTACTTTGGCACAAAGGCCACCAATGTAATTGCACGACGCCAATATCGAATAATCGCAGTGTAGGAGATTCCCTCTGGTAGCTGTGAGCTTCGATATTGAAAAGAGTGAAAAGACACCACCCTCTTTTTACAGATTCGGTCTTCAAAGATTACTGATGAGTGGCGATCACTCAGATAATTTGCGATCGACTATATAATGGCATATAGTAGTGTGGAATGGCTGAATGTGGGGAAAACTTTCTTCAGGTGCAGCGCTACTAAGACAGTCCTCTCACAGGGGCGGTATAGTTAAGCCCGCGGTTTATCCGGATATTCGTAGCAGTTAGAGCTGTGGTGGTACTCTTCGGAAGACATGCTGATGTGAGGCTGGGGTCCGATGTTTCGTGTAGAGTGGGAGTAGGAGCGCTTTGAGAGTCTTCACTACTCGAGAAAGGAGAGTTATTGGATGATAAGATTCCCCCAGGATTCAGTAGTGGGACCACTCTCATCTCCTCTTGTCAGGAATTATGAGAGTGGCCATAGACATATTGTGAGGTACTCTACTCCCAATGGACTCAGGTTTTTCAGCATCAACATGTTAAGTCTGTCAGGGTCAATGGCTTTTGATGGTTTCGTTTTGTTGATGACCCGCTGAACCTCCATTGGAGAAAGCCAGTGGCGCACTGTTGTTCGGTAGTTTGTGCAGCCGTATGGTGGCACGACTCTTGGATCTATTAGCCGGAGGATGCAATATATATTGCCAGCTAGAGAAACTCGCGCATCTTTTCGGGTACGACGAAGCGCAACCGCTGAAGGTGATAGCCACCTTGCGGTTATGGAATGCCCAAAATGTAAAACATCATTCGGAAATAAATATATACCTATATATAATTCGCGCGTACACCCTTTTTGGGTGTTTAGCCGAGCTCCTCTTCCTATTTGTGTGGTGCGTCTTAATGTTATTCCACAAATGGAGGGACCTATAGTTTCAAGTCGACTCCGAACGGCAGACATTTTTTATGAGGAGCTTTTTCATTGCAGAAATACACTCGGAGTATTGCCATTGCCTGCCGAGGGGCGACTGCTATTAGAAATCACTTTTTCTTCATTTTGGTGTTTCACCAAGATTCGAAACTACGATCTCTCTGAACTCCGATTGGTAGTCACGCACCAACCCATTCGGCTACAGAGGCATTCGGAAATACTTTAAGAAAATTAACACAAATGGCGTATAACGTACCTCCTCCCATATTCGCACAAAACTACGACGAGATGCTGAAAAAGGGTCATTTTTTGAATTGATATATATATTGTTATAAATATAATATATCTAAAAAGTATACATTTAATAAATATTAACAATAAATGTAATACGTCTTGAAATTTTCAATTAGTGTAGAATTTTAGCTAACCCCCACATGATACAACATTATAACACTCTTACCTATTCAATGTGATTCCAACCATGCTTAAAAGGGATACAGCAACGTTGCCATAAAATATTATTGGAAATATTTTACAAAGCGTTTCTCCAAAAGTCCACTTCTAAAAAAGGAAAATAACATTTAATAATATTTTCAACACGAAATATGTATCTATGTATAATAAAAAAGGCCGTAGCCGAATGGGTTGGTGCGTGACTACTATTCGGAATTCAGTGAGAACGTAGATTCGAATCTCGGTGAAAGATCACAAAAAAAAGGAAGAAAAAAAGTTGTTCCTAATAGCGGTCGGCCCTTGCCGCAATGGCAAACCTCCGAGTGTATTTCTGCCATGAAAAAGCTCCTCATAAAAAATATCTACCGTTCGGAGTCGGCTTGAAATTGTAAGCCCCTCCATTTGTGGAAAAAAAGTCATGCTTAGTGTCATGATATGATATGACACGAACAAGTGCGATTTTAGAAACCCTGTTCTCATACGGATATCACGCAATTTTAGGTCTAATTTGTAGATTTTACGCACAAACTGACTAGAACTACGAACAAATATGTATGTGGGTAAGACTCCGTCAGAAAATATGAGATTTGCAAGTGGTCTTTCGATTTCTTTGAAACTTTGGGAAATATTAGTTCTAGGTAAGATACATTCGAGCCTAAAAGGATCTTGAAAAATTTTCAAAATTGAGTCATCTACGCCATGTTGAAAATCGGGACCGTGTTTTTTTTCAAAAATCAATATTTCTTGAACCGTTGGATGGATTTCAATGCAATTTACAGACAATATAGAAACAAATAAGTAGTTTAAATTAGTATTATGTTAAAAAAAAAATTTCGAAATTTTGACCAAAAAAAAGTCAAAAAAAATTTTTCAATCAATTTTTAGTTGATTTGGCCAGTTTTTTAGATTTTCTGTTATACACGTAACGATTCCTTATGATTTAACCTTTATTTTGAAAAAAAAAATTTTATGGTGTCTATAATAGTTCTCGAGATATTGCGATTTTAGTGGAAGCGCGCACGCACGGTTCGCGCTGCGTTATGTGTTCCTGTATGAAGTGACTGGAGCAGACTGCTGCAGGTCTGTGCGCGTTTTTCTACTCCCGCGCTGCGTAACCGCGAACTTCACGGTGCGCGCTTCCACTAAAATCGCAATATCTCGAGAACTATTATAGACACCATAAAATTTTTTTCTTCAAAATAAAGGTTAAATCATAAGGAATCGTTACGTGTATAACAGAAAATCTAAAAAACTGGCCAAATCAACTAAAAATTGATTAACAAATTTTTTTTGACTTTTTTTTGGTCAAAATTTCGAAATTTTTTTTTAACATAATACTAATTAAAACTACTTATTTGTTTCTATATTGTCTGTAAATTGCATTGAAATCCATCCAACGGTTCAAGAAATATTGATTTTTGAAAAAAACACGGTCCCGATTTTCAACATGGCGTAGATGACTCAATTTTGAAAATTTTTCAAAATCCTTTTAGGCTCGAATGTATCTTACCTAGAACTCATATTTCCCAAAGTTTCAAAGAAATCGAAAGACCACTTGCAAATCTCATATTTTCTGACGGAGTCTTACCCATGTATAATATGTATATACACGAAGTTAAGTTGGATGTCTGATCAGTCTTCTCTGTTATAGTTTATATTGGGTTGGAGGATGATTCCATATACAGTTAGTAACAGAAGTAAGTATACACCGGACACGTTTTCAATTTTCCCCCAATCGATTCCTTCAAACAACCTAAGTCATAACAAAATTGCGTTTTATTTACATAAATGAAATACAAAAATTATATTTAATCCAAATAATGACAAAATTTTAAAAAGGAACAAAATTAAAGCTTTTTATAATAAACTTTATAAACATTCATGTCTCAAAAGTAAGTATATAGTTCATCATATTATTAATTTGTGATATCAAGAACATAATTAAAATCAAATCCTAGTATTTGGCAGGATAACCATTAGTCTTTACAATCGCTTTAAGTCGTGATGGCATTGATTTCACCAAGTTTTCAGTTACAGCTGGTGCTATTTTATTCCATTCCTCTTGAAGGAGGTTTTTCAGTTGCCGTTTTAAATGTTCCCACAAATATTCGATTGCGTTGGTATCCGGGGTCTGTGGCGGTGTTTCAGCTCTTCATTTTCATTTGTCATTTTCATCTTCACATTTCAATTTGCGGGCACTAATTCGGGGGTTTGTCCCGTTTTTTATTTATTCACAATCTTCTGACCTATAGCAAAATTCCAATCATCAAACGACTGATTTATCGCAATGATTTATGTTCCTTGTGATATTTTATAATCAGTTTTTTTAAATCATCAGAAAGCTCTTTTCCTCTTGATGCCATTACTAAAAATGTCGGAAAAATTAATACAAAACGTACTTCCCTAAATTTGTATACTCACTTTAACTATTTCCTCTTAACAGCTTTAGCTTTTTTAATCAATACGTAAAAATAAATGTTATGCTAACTGAACAATCGTTTGCTGTATACTAACTTTTGTGACATAAATTTCGCTGGCATCAAAGACAAAGCAAAGCGTGATAACGGTACCTAAAATTTACAGCTAAATTAAGGCGCATATGAAAGCTTATCCCAGTACACAATTACCATGTGTAAAATATTTTGATTACATATTAAGGAAAGCGTGGCTTCCGAACACCTGACGCAAAAGAAGGACGATGCGACCAAAGATTCCTTCCATGAGTGCTGGCCGCACAGTCGGAAAATTCTGCTCGCACAACGAAACATCCGGAAACGGACAGAGGTTGATCGACTTCGGCGGGCCCGAAACATGGTAGTCTGCAGCACCAGATTCCAGCATAAGAAAATTCACCAAGCAACGTGGCTGTCTCCTGATCGGAAAACGCAAAACCAGATCGATCATGTTGTGATAGATGGAAGACACGCTTCTAGTGTTTTAGATGTACGTACGATCCGAGGACCCAACATCGACTCGGGCAGCAAAAAATGTACATTTAACTACGCAAAGAATGCAAGACATCGAAAAGCTGCAATCACAACACACAGTCTCTCAGAGAGTTGTGCCCAACAAACCGGCATGCACGAACAATGGAGCAACATTTCTCGTTCTCTACGTACCGCTGCCGAAGAAGAAATCGGATACCGGCGAGCCCGTAAAAAAATTGGTACGACGAGGAAAGAAAGGATGCTGTCTATAGAGCCACGCTGCGATCGGGCGCAAGGCGAGCCATGTGGGATCGCTACCGAGAGCTAAGAACGGAAGAGAGACCTATTATCCGAACGAAAAAACGAGAAGACGAAATATGTGAGTGCGAGGAACTTGAGATGATGGCCAATAGGAACAACGCCCGAAAATTCTACCTGAAGGTTCGGCGGCTTACAGAAGGTTTTAAGACCGGGACGATTTCCTGTAAGAAAAAAGACGGCGATCTGGTGACTGACATCCAGAGCGTACATATATTATCGATGGAACACTTCTTGAATCTGTTAAATAGTAATAGCTGCGCATGTCACAGATAACACAATCGTTGCCGATGGAACTGTCGTGCCGCTACCCGACCATGTCGAGGTGAGAGTAGTGGTAATGCGGCTAAAGAACAGCAAAGCCACGGACGTCGGCGGACTGCCGGCTGAGCTATTGCGAGAGCATTGATCACACCAACGAGATTTCTAGACTTTATTTAGTGTTATCCGAGTGAAGTAGTATATCCTTGACCAAGCTCAAAAAAGGAGATGGCATCTTCACTGAAAGTGAAGATGAGAAAGTTAGACTATTTCTTGAGACACACTTTCGCTGGAAAGAGTTAACATGAATAAATAGATTGTTGCCAAAGAAATATGTATACCAAGATCGAAGTGAGCGATAAACAGCTGCGAGCAGCTAAAATCACCTGGTGTTGAATGCATATTCCCGCCATTACTCCAAAATAGCATATAACTGCGTCGCGTCCCCCGGATGGCGGATAGGGGAACGCTCATCAGCCAACTCGGTTATTTATATTCCGACTTGGCCAATGGGTAAGAGGGAAATAAAATACCTCTCACAGACCAACAAGTGAAAGAGAAAACCTTTTAAAAAATAATGCTCATAGGACCACACAAGCCACGGGTACAAAAAAAAAACGATAACGATCGAACAACGTAAAGGAATAAACGATTAAAGACTAATGAAATGTTAAGAATTGGTACATGGAACATAACATCTTGGACTCCTAAAGACCAAGAAATAATTATGGAAATAAAGCACCACAATATAGACAGCGATCACAAGCTTGTTTTAGCCAAAGTTCCTTTAAAATACTAACTCTCTCCGAAAGCAAAGCCTTCGCGACTAGGAAAATACAACACGGAATGTTTTCAAAATGAATCCACGCGATTCCTTTATGAAGCAAGACTATGAAGCAAACTCCTCATAGATCCAATGCATGACTATAAATTGGTGAATGTAGCGTGGGAGAAATTGAAATCTAATGTACATAGTAACGCAAAATAGACAGCGTACTTTCCAAACCTTTTTCTTGAAGGTCACGATATGCGTACGATAATACCCCAAACCGCATAAACGTCTAAAACCGAGATAAAGGAAGACGACATTGATGCTGCTGCGACCAAAATAAAAAATAGAAAGGCACCAGGAGAAAGCCTTGTTACAAACAAAACGCTTAAATATGGTGGCGAAACATTACAGCCCGAAATCACAAGTCTATTTAACATATTAATGAAGACAGGTGGGATCCCAGATGCATGGAAAACCAGCATAACAATTTCAGTATTTAGGAAAGATGATAAAAGGGACCCTGAAATTATCGTGGTATATCACTACTTCAATCTACACAAATACTTTTTTTCAAAAGTTGCTTTGTTGACTTAACAGAAGTCAGCTTTGCAGGCTAACCAGTCTTCGGACCTTCTCGTGGCCTTGGCCAAATTGAATAGGGTCCTATTGTCTTCCCTGTATGGCGTACAACCGGGCACCCAGCTTCTAGAGGACTATTCATGGCTATCATTGGCTTAGGCCTTCGTCAAAGAAGTTTGATATTCTTGTTGAACTAACACCTGAGATGTAATGATATGAGACATAATGTTACCCATGTTCAGTTTTGTCAATCGCTTCAAGACTGAACTGGCCAAAAAAAAAGACTTGGCAAGGGTTATATAAAATCTACAAGATAAACCAGAACATGATACACGGACAGATCCCTCCAGTTGACTGAGTTAACTGAGTTTTTCGAAGAAAATCAGTCAAATGTGCTTATGGTCTCACTAGTATCAAGTTCCAGATACTAAATCCTTTTGGTAAAAGTGTAAAAACTTTAAGATTACATTGAGAAAGGTGCAGCGGCAGGTGTCTGCGGACCGAAAAATAGATACTCGGAAGCGCTAGGCAAGAATACAAGTATATTCAGTGGAAGCCTCCGCAATAGAAAGATGCGCTTAATTTAACCTTGAACACAACTATAACAACAGAAGCATAGCTTTATTTACTAGTAGTAAGCAAAGCTCTCCACTCTTTACAGGTTACCTGAAAACTGGTGCTGGAATGTCCCAGCACCTTGAGCCAGAACAATCAAGTAGCCAAAGGATTCCAGGGCACAAAAAGAGTGATATTTAGCTTTAACCTAAACCGATTTAAATATTGTATGGAATTAGATAAGAATAATTTTAGAATCACCACACTAATTCTAACAGGGCATTGTAGGATGAATTATCATATCTAACCTGGGAATATGATCCAATAGAACTTGCCTATTCTGTAGGCAAACGCCAAATATGTGCTGGCATCCTGCCCAGTACTGATGCATTAGCGGGACAAACATCTGATTAAACATATTTTAACAGAGGAGGAAATAAAACTCAATAAAATAAGACAGTTCATACAATTTATTGAAGAAGTTGGGTTCAGATAAATACGCTGACTCCATGAAGCGATGATAAATCTCTTCATAGTAGTAATAATAATATTAAAGTGGGAAGCAACTTTTAGCAATTTTCGTCTAACCGTACATCGTTTTCACGGATATATTTTAAGTATCGCATAAAAATGAATTCTCACTACGCCAAAAAATCTTAAAAGTTGATAAATGTATCGGGCAAAATACTTATGATTAAAAATAAGTTGGATGTATATCGTTTGATAAGAGACACTATTGGATAAATGTATTATTTTTGACATGGATAATCGATAGGACGGCCGCGGTAACCGAATGGGTTGGTGCGTAATTACCATTCGAAAGTGCGTAGGTTCGAAAATCCGTGCATGAAAAACCAACATTCTTTATTTTAAGTTTACAGTGCCACTAGTCACAAAGAAAAATATTACTAACTAACGAGCAATTGGTTTTAAATTTATAATATGAGGTGCCTACAACACTGATTTTTTATTTTTCGCGTTTTAATCCTCTTCTTTAATTAGTTGAATTAACAACACGTATTGGCATGATTTTTAATCTTTCATCGTGGGCTTTTGCTGCCTTTTTATTGTGTCTGCTACCGAGTTAATATTTAGGTTGCGCTCGAGATCGGAGCTACGGACAAACCAAGAAGCACTGACTGCACATTTAATAATTTTATCCTGGAGCCTTTGCATAAGTTGAATGTTACTTTGGCTGGAGCAACCCCATAACTGTGCGGCGTAGGACCATATAAGCTTCAAAATTTTATTTTATTTTATTATTGGTGGATAGTGCTGATTCCTTGCCCATTAGCCAATACATATTTATATACTTTAATTTCATTTCTTTTTTTTTACATATATGAGCATTCCATCTTTGCTTAGCGTCTAAAGTCATCCCCAGGAATTTTGCAGTATTTGAGTAGGGCATTTATGTACCGTATATATAATATATTATATTGGAACATATATTGGAACACAGACTTGTTTTCGCTTAATGTAATATGCTATTTATTGGTCCCGTCGTATATTTCATTTATATAATAAATGGTCAGGTACGATTCATTAGGGAAGCCCTGCCTTTTTGAGGCATAAATGTGAGTCTTCCTTTTTACTCTGCGATCGAACAAATACGAACGTAGGATAATTAAGTACTACTTGGGTAGTAGCGCATTTATGTTTTTTAATAGCCCATAGAGGCATACTTTGTCGAACGCTTAGAGACTTCAAGGAGTACCGTTTTTCTTTCTTCAAAAGCTTTTTCAATTATTCGAATTATCCTATTCACTTGGTCAATAGTTGAATGCTTAGTACGAAATCCACCCTTTCCGATGGTATTGGAATAAATGAGATAGGTATGTATGATGTTAAGTCGTGGTTTGTCTGGCTTTTTAAACATAATAGCTTCCGCTGTTTTCCAATATATTGAAAAATATTTTAGTTTAAATGTGGAGTTAATGATATTCACCAATATAACTATTATTTTATTCGGTAGCTGATTCAGTATTTCAGCAGTAATAAGGCAATTTTTTATATAATATTTAGTTTAGAATTTCTTCTATTATTTCGTCCTGTGTTACGGGTGGAATTTAAGTACTGATGCTTTCCATTTCAATTCAACCGGGCTATTCGGGTCATGTTCTTCGATCTCGATGTAACTGAAATATGTTACTCTCTGGTCAAAATAATGAGACACGTATTTTTTTTTCGCCTGAAAAAAATTTTTTCAAGAGTTATCGGCAATTTTGTTTTTCGGCTCAAACTCGATTTTTTTTAATTATATAAGAAAAAAATTTTTTGAAATGCCCATAACTTAGTCAAAAATGAACCGATTTTAATAATTTTGGGTTCAAAATGATCGTAATTACTTACACGAGCGATTTCATGTAGAAACAATTCCAAAAAAGGAGGTGAAAATTTTTTATTTAGCAAAAAAGAAAAAAATTGAAATTTTTTCGAAATTCAATATTTCAAAAAGTGTATTTTTTTTTTTTATAACTTTTTCCAAATGAAAAGGACATCTCAAACTTTCATTGAGCTGAATGCCCAGTAGCTAAAATGAGTTGTTTTTAAGTAATGAATTTTTGAGTAAAAACCTGTTTCGCACTTTTTGTTCTTTGGAAAATAAAAAATTTTCAACTACTTTTTTGCAATTGTTTCTGCATGAAGTTGCTTGTGTAAGTAATGACGATCCTTTTGAACCCAAAATTATTAAAATCGGTTCATTTTTGACTAAGTTATGAGCATTTAAAAACAAAAATTTCTTATATTATTAAAAAAAAAAGAGTTTGAGCCGAAAAACAAAATTGCCGATAACTCTTGAAAAAATTTTTTTCAGGCGAAAAAAAAATACGTGTCTCATTATTTTGACCAGAGAGCAACATATTTCAGTTACATCGAAATCGAGGAACATGTCCCGAATAGCCCTTTTGCATTGAAATGGAAAGAATCTATATAAGAAAATTTTTTTTTAATTACTCATAACTTAGTCAAAAATAAGCCGATTTTAATAATTCTGGGTTCTAAATGATTGTAATTACTTACACGAGCGACTTCATGCAGAAACAATTGCAAAAAGTAGTTGAACATGTTTTATTTTGCAAAAAACAAAAAGTGCGAAACAGGTTTTTTACCCAAAAATTCATTACTCAAAAACAACTCATTTTAGCTACTAGGCATTCAGCTCCATTAACGTTTGAGATGTCCTTTTGATTTGGAAAAAGTTATAAAAAAAACAAAAATACACTTTTCGAAATATTGAATTTCGAAAAAATTTCATTTTTTTTTCTTTTTTGCTAAATAAAAAATTTTCAACTACTTTTTTGGAATTGTTTCTACATGAAATCGCTTGTGTAAGTAATTACGATCATTTTGAACCCAAAATTATTAAAATCGGTTTATTTTTGACTAAGTTATGGGCATTTCCAAAAATTTGTTTCTTATATAATTAAAAAAAATCGAGTTTGAGCCGAAAAACAAAATTGCCGTTAACTCTTGAAAAAAAAATTTTTCAGGCGAAAAAAAAAATACGTGTCTCATTATTTTGACCAGAGAGCAACATATTTCAGTTACATCGAAATCGAAGAACATGACCCGAATAGCCCGGTTGAATTGAAATGGAAAGCATCTACTATCATTACAATCGCCGTCGTGTTCCATATCAGGAGCCTTTACTGATTCATGTGGTTTCAACATGTCCTCGAGGTAGTTTGTGTGGATATCTGCCTTTTGTTTATTTGTTTTTTCTCACCTATTGTCATGTGGCTAGATTGGTGCGTTCTGCGAGGATGAATGTTTTGACTTTTTTGTACATTTCCATAGTGATAAATTAGTCTTTCGCTCATTTGTTAATTCTTATAGGTATTTTTTAACTGAACTATTCTTGTACGCTTTAATTTCGTCGTTTTTTTTTATTTCCTTGGTATACTTGTGACCTGAGACGTTTTTCTTTGTGATAGGTATATGGAACTAGGTGGCACAACTATTGTGGTTTTTAGAAACAAAGGCAAGTATACGCGTATTTCTACCATGAGATGGCCAAGCAATATCGCATAATCTTACGCTGGGTTCCAGGCCACAGAGATATACCAGGGAACTGTAGGGCAGACCAACTTGCAAGAGAAGGTACCTGTATGCCAAACATAAGTAATTTTATTGAGATACCTCTCGCAACTTGTAAGCTTCCCATTAAGGACGCACTAATCAGTTCTGCAAATCAAAGATGGATTACCGTTAACACCTGTGAAATACTAGGCAAAGATGATCAAGGCAAAATTTACGTCTTTCCAAGAGTATTATAAAACTGAGTAGACTTCAAATTAGGACCTTAGTAGGGGGCCCTCACTGGACATTGTTTCATAGGAAATCATACAAGGAGATTAGTCGTTTACACGCATGATTTCTGTCGTAGTTGCAGAAATGAGGAGGAGTTGGAAACAATTCAACACCTTTTTTGCACATGCCCAGCTCTAGCCAGAAGCAGGAACCGATTTTTAAAATCCTACTTCTTAACGAATATAGATAATCTATACACTTTAGGTATCACAACCTTTCACGTTTTATTAAAAACTAAGGATGGTTCAATATGGAGAGGGAAATGTAGCCCAGCCCCCGCGGCTCACAACGGACCCATTTCGTGGTCTAAGTACCATCGTTGTCTCTATGTGCGATGCGGCTGCCAAATTTGAGGATAATAGGGATCTAGCGCAAGTAATGCAAACGGGTTTTCTGTCGCAGTAGGTTTTTGTATGACCGTAGCGATGACAGTTAGCGCATTGAGGAATCTCGCGTTTCGGGCGTGGGGGTTGAAACACAATTTTCGAGTTAAATAGATACTTGATCTCATATATATCTTTATTGTTCGGGCTCGGTTTCAACTCGGCCGCTTCCAATGGGGCTTTTTTTAATTCTGTGCTTGATGTTGTGTGTATTTGTCGCTGTGTGGCCGAGATCTTTAAGCTCTTGAGAGATTTCTTCAGTGTCAATAGATGCGAGTATATTTTTGAGAATTACCTTGAAGTTTCGTTTAACCCTTCTCATGCGTTTCGGAATATGCCCTAGCATAAGACTTTTTTTGGAAAAGACCTCTAGCCATGGAATCCTCGTTTCTTGAGTATTCCACAGCATGGCAGGGAATATTTTGTTTATTACAAAGTTATAGCTTTTATTAATTCCAATTTTTTTTTAAGTTTTACACGGTACAATGAGCCAAAATACACATATATGTACATAGTACTGTTACAATGCATAGGGTGAGAACAAATGCGCAGAAAAAAGTTTCGCTATTTTTGTTTTTGTTTGTATGCATTGTCTACTCATAAATTACTCGTACACTCAATTTCGTGGTAAATTTCGCTTGTTAACAATGGAGTGGGGAGCTAAGGAAAATCGTATTGCAGTGATTTCATTACATAGGTGTGGTAAAAGTGCAAGTGAGATTTACGAATTGCTGAAAAAACTTAATGTTTCGAGAATGTTTGTTTACCACTCAATCAAAACTTTTTCTTCAACGGCTGAAATGATAGACAGAAAAAGAAGTGGTTGTCCTCACGTGGTTTGAACCAGTGCAGCAATTCGAGAAAGAATTCCCAGAAATACCCTTAGAAAGCATGTCAGGGGATATGAATCGACCAGATCCATGTCAAGATTAATTACAGATAATCTCCACATGAAATCCTTCAGTATATGACGAAGAAGACTTAAGCATTTGAGAGAAGGATTGTAAGAAAGATTTTTGCACATTGGCGAGGACAACCACCGCAGACGATAGAACAACGAGCTGTACGCAGACATGGAGATAGACACAAATGCACCGGGCCTGAAAATATTCGATACGATGCCCGAGGGTGGTGGCAGATTAAGGCCTCCTCAGTGTTAGAAGGGATTGGCTTAATTTTCTAATTTGCTTTGCACTTAGCGGGGTTTCCAAAATCGCTTGACGGTTACTGTGCCAATAAGGATGAAAAAATTAAAAAATTTAATATTTTTTATAGTGGTGATTTAGAAGACTTTGAGGAAGAATTTTGAGGAGGAATTAAATGTTTGATAAAAAATAATAATAAATTTTCTAATAACTCTTTCCATAACAATTTGCGAGAATGAAAGATAGAGTAGGTATATGAGAATAGAAAGAAATTTGGAGACAAAATTCATAATTTCTACAACTACCTTAAATAGTTGATGACCTTATTCCATATCAAATTTTTGAAGTAATTAGAAAGAATGAAGCTCATACACATTATTAAATAAAACATTTACAATTTAAAATTTTTTCTTACAGTTTTCGAGGTAAAATAAGCTTTAATTTATAACTACTATTGGAAAACATGGTTGGGGATTTTTTTGTGATAGTTAAAATAAGATTTTTATAATATCTAAATCTTCAGTTTCTCAGTGTTTTAACTATCCGCTTATTGCATCGATCCCTCTTCTTAGAATATGAATAAATTATTGGCAAAATAAAATTTTTTTGAAGACCCCGAAAAGTCAAGTGACAAAAGTCAAGACATTATATATTTATATCTGAAGAGACTCAAACGCCCACGGTAGCAAGGGTTTTGAAAAATTTGCTGAAAACAAGTGACGAGTCGAAATGTATAGTTTTTTTTTTATTTTCATGCGACTAAATTTGAACTGGGGTTAATTTCTTTTAGCCAAAATTTTAAATTTTTGCCAAATTGTTTTCTTAGAATATTGAAAGAATTTTATGCAAAACATCAGAGAAAAAACCTGGGTGCGCCCCTGCCACAGAACTCATATGCGTTAATTACGATTTAATTCATTCTAAGAACGATGAATGAAAACTTAATCTGTTAAGTGATTATGTCGTATACTATACATGCGTCAATTTCAAAAGTTCATTTTTTAGTTAATGTCGTATATGTGCGTCATGCCGAAGAAGGAAATTGCATTTGCTATGAAATTTAAAGTTAAGCAAAAAACGAAAATTTTCCTGTTATTTTGACATTCTAAAGTAAGCATTAACACTGAATTTCCTAATAATCGTTATCATAATCGTTATTTGGCTGAAAACCGGTTTTGCATCCCGGTCTTCGCTTAAAATTAATTCAGCACAGTAAATCGAGCTGTCTAAGAAAAACTGATTAGTTTTACAGCTTTAGCTTAACAGGTTAAACAAGTTAACTTATTTATTAAGATATTGTGGGATACTCTATCAAATGTATGTAAAAGCATGTAATATAAACTACAACAAAGAAACTTACTTCTTCATAGTATCTCACAGCGGTTAAAGGTAAACTAATGGAACAAAAAAGAAGATCCGATACACTGAGGGACAAAATAAAGGCTGTGGTCGCATGTCCTCTTATTTTAGGGCATTTCAGTAATGCAATGATTGTAATTAAGTTGCCTGAAAGCAAAAACGAAAATAAAAAATTTTAGTTTGACGTATATCAAATTTATTGTAAATGAATAGGTTCAAATTTATCAATAAAAGTTGCGCTATTACGTTAAGACAAAAAAATTTCTAAAAATTAATTATAGAGTTTAAAAAAAGATTGACGATTTGATTACATAAGATAACTCTGTTTCATTGATTTACTTAGATAATTAATGCCTTATTTGGTGTTATTATTTTATACTTTAAAATCGGTCCAGTTAAACTTTATAATAACTTAAAGTAATGAAAACTTTTCATTTTAGGTGAAATCCTTTTGTAGCTGCATGAGAACTACTATCGATGTCTATAACTATGGTTTGACAGCTGAGATTAGCAAACTGTGCTGATCTTTCTGTTCAGTAAGGTTCGGAGTCATCATAAATCGTTCCCGCCAGAATAATGCTTCCAAATTGTGGAAATTTACCATACATCGAAACAAATCTGTTCGCGAAGATTATAGAGTACTTTGTACATTTTACGTGCGGTTTACACGCTGGCGGCATCATCAGTCCTTATATCATGCGAAATGAGGAAGGAGTTGTCATTACGGTTTATGGCGAGTGCTATCGAGCCATGCTGACGGGGTTTTTAGGATTCCAAAAATTAATCAGCTAAACATCGACGACATTTGGTTCCAAGAAGACGGCGCAACTGATCGAATTGACTAAATTTAGCCGCGGTGGACATACCCGGCCTATCATATTCAAAAAATAAATGCCATGAAATTATTTACCAGATTGTAAAAAAAAACATTTCAACAATATTACTGCTTTACATTTAAAGTTCCCAAGTTCTTAAAAAAACACCCGATATAATTCCAATCATGCGGCAGCTTTGAACGGTCCGAATTACGGAATCTTCATGAAAAACCCCTTCTCGAAAATAATTTGAAACAAGTAATTTTTATAAGCAGACAAATTTAAATTCTACTAATTCTTCTCTTAGCAAGGGGCTTCAAGCCGTAATTTTCAAAATTTTAAAAAGTCCACGCCAATTTTATTTACGTCTTTCATCACTTTAAAAAAACTTTATTTTATGGCTGTTCCGTTTTATATTAACGCTATTATCCTTATTTTTAAGGCGGAGTACATATTATTTTATATTACTTCCACTGACTTAAGAAAATTATATATTATATATTTTGTATCTCCTTCTCGTAAATATAAAATGCTTACATATATTATGTATTTAAATGCTTAATAATGCTAAGAGGTTTGTTACATGGGTGGTTTTTTTTTTTTTGAAATTTATCCAATCAAACATTGGCTAATGACATTCTAGCCAACCGGCGTCTTAAAAAATGTACCTAATAGTTATGCTTGAAATTCTAATACAAATGTTTTCATTCTAAATAATATCTTTCGATATCAAAATTACGATTACTACACAGTTATGTCGACCTAATTAGTTTTCTAGCTTTCTGACAAAGAATTTTCAAAAATGTATGTATCAGAAATGTTTACTTCTTACCAAAAATTCCAATTACCGTGAAAATACTTGCACAAACAGCAGCAAATAAGGTGGCAGCGTGCGGATATATAATACTTCTCTCCATTCTGAAAAATATAATAATAATAAAATATATATAAAATATGCTTAAGCGTAAACTTATTCGAATATAAACCAGGATCATCAAAGCTAATAGGGATGATATCAACATAACCAAAGGGTCCAAATGGGCACTCCACAGGGGGAGTATTACCTCCACATCTTTGGTTATGTGTGATTAGCAAAATCTTAATAAAACTTAATAGAGGTGGGGTAAAAACGATGGCGTATGCTGATGATGTGTGCTAATGGCGTTCGGACTGTGCCCTAATACGATCAGTGAGGCCATCCAAAGGGCGTTAGTCGAGCTTAACTCTTAGGCCACAGACTTTGGCCTTAGTTTAAACCCGCGGAAAACAGAACTCATGCTTTTTAACACCAGATACAAGGTACCAATTTAGACCCTACCAAATATTAACGGACAAACTCTCTCACTTTCACCCAGTGCAAAGTACTTAGGGACTCTGGACTATAAACTAAGCTGGAAATTAAACGTCGAAGAACGGGTAAGGAAAGCAGAAATTGCTTTATATGCCTGTAAACGTATGCTTGGAAGAAGATGGGGTCTTCAACCCAAGTATACATTATGGTTGTATAAAGCGTATGGTTCGGTAGTCTAGTGGAAAGAACGCAGGTTTCTTTTTTAACTCTACTTTTGTTATTTTTAAAACAATGAATCAAAACGAATTTCGAGTTTTAATTTTACACTGCTTCTTGAAGGGGAAAAATACCGTTCAAGCGAAGAAATGGTTTCAAAAGTGCGCCCTTCCTCAGTACAGCAATAAAAGAATAGTTTCCTCACTTCAAACGTGGTCATAGAGACACCAATGATGCACAACGCAGTGGACGTCCAAATGGGGCGGTAACACCAGAAAACATCAATAAAATCAAACAACACCAAATCGTTTTGAATGATCGAGAAAAGAAGTTGCGTAAGTTAGCTGACATCGTAAAGATATCAAAAGAATGTGTTGGCTATATATTGACAATGAGAAAACTCTGTTCAAAAAGGGCACCGTTGTGAGCAAACGCGGTGCCCATATATGTATGTATATATATATGGGCAAAAAAATCGCCCATTGCTCTGTGAAAATCATATTCTAGGGATCAAAATAAGAAACTTTGCCGAAGGAACCATACCTCTAAAACGAATTCTGATGTCCCCCAATTTGGGTCGAACTTTTTAGTTTCTTTTCTCATGTAAAGGCCAAAAATGGTGATATTTTGAAATGATTGTATGGGGAACCCCCAGGGGAGTTCCAGGGGTGTGCCACTGGCATGGGTGGATCGGTCGTCCAAAGTTAGTGGGGGTCGGTCATACATTTGGACTCGATTAGAGCACTGTAAATGGGTCAAAGTGGGATTTTTCGTTCGACCCAAATTGGGGGACATCAGAATTCTTTTTAGAGGTATGGTTCCTTCGGCAAAGTTTCTTATTTTGATCCCTAGAATACGATTTTCACAGCGCAATGAGCGATTTTTAAATCGACCCGCCCTAATATATATATATATATAATCGGCGCTCACACATTTTTCGGGTCTCGGCCTCCTCCTATTTGTGGCCTCCTAGGAGGAGGAGCTCGGCCAAACACCCAAAAGTGCTGGAAGATATACCAATTGGCGCCCAGCCGAGACTTTAAAGCTCTGGAGTATATGGGATTAATTGATGTTATGTTAAGTAGGTTATAAAAGTGCAAACACGATTTTAAGCCAAGATTTACGACATGGTCAGAGGGTGCACTTTGCTCATAAGTTGCGCTGTTGGTGCACTGCTTTTGTAAACAGCATAAGTCTTCGACAAAGCTTTCTGAGTTTAGAGCTTAATTTGAGGTATTCTCATTGGAGATATCTTCAAGTTTAGATGTTCGGCGAGCTATTTTACCTCGCATAATGTTTATTTATGTAAAAGTGGTATTCTTTTTTTATGCAGTAATCGAATTTCATGGTGAAGAATATGAGTGGAATCGCAGAATAATTTGTATATTATGCGACTTCTGAAATATTTAATGCAATCTTCAAGTGCTTGAAAACCACCTTCCATTAGCATATTTATAGTGAATTTTGTCCTAAAAGCAACTCCTCCGAACAGCGGCTGGAAAAGGTGCTTTGAATTTATTGATGGTATGTAGATTTACCACATTTCATATATAATTGCAGACCGTAGTCAGGTTTTGATTGTATAGTTAGTTTAGTTACGGTAAGTAGTGTGTATACAACTTATTTTTTATGATAAATATTTTAAATATTCAATCTGTTCAACTATTTTTATTATCAAAAATAACACCTACAGGGTCAGGCACCCGAAATGTAACCAGCTTAAGACCGCTCGCGCAGCTAATGCACGGACATCAGCTATCTGTTAGTTGGCTAAATGACAGTCCAGAGTATTGCTTACAGTCGCGCGGAAGCATTTTGCCGAGAGTAAATGCCAAAATAGAAAATCAGTAATGGATTTCAAACGTAATAGTTAGTGTCATTGCATTATATTTGGCTAAAAAATCATAACCAGCGATTGAGCTCGAGCACCTTAAAGTAAATAAAGTTTTTGTTTATCGCACCTTTATTCGTTGCAATCATACTGGTAGCATCGCGAAACGTCAAGAAGGTGGTCATCAACTTGAGTGAAATCCCTGACGAAGTGCCAATCAATCAAATGGCGAAAGAACTGAAAATATCTGACCGTAGTATCCAATGCATACGGGCCAAAATACCTGCAAGTCGAATTCGGGCAGCTGGCGATTCATTTCTGGCCATAGTCAAGGCAAAAAGTGGTCATATCGAGCAAAAGTAAATTAATTCCTAATTTTGTTATATTTTTACACATTTTTACTTTGAATTAAATAAAAGCAATTTTCCAAACTAAATTTATGGCCTTTTTAATTTCTGACACTTCAAGTGCCGGATCCAGTAGTATTTTCATAAAATTTACATTAATTATGCTGTAATTGCTATATTGAATGTTAAGCTGATTACAATTCTGTTTCCTGCAGACATGCTTGTATTACTCAAATGAAATAAAAGCACCCGAATGTTTTGACAATTCGTCCAAAGCGCTTAGAGCTGTACAAAATGAAGTTTCAATATCAGCTATTTTCTTATTATTGCATATTAAAAATAAGTCGCCAGTGTATAGACAATGCTTAATGTTAGGTTGTAGTCTCATAATTTTACTAACTTCATCAAAAGCTATTAAGAAAAGAGAGGGGAGATCCTTGAGGGATTCTATTGTGAAGAAATGGGAAAAAGCTGGTATTTGCCTTGCGACGAAATTTGCGATTGCTCAGGAAGGATTTTATGTAATTGAAGTTTTTGGGTCCAACTTTCCAGCCTTGAAGCTTTTTGAGAACTATGTGACTTCCTATTTTGTCAAAAGCATGTGCAGAGTCGATTGCAAGAACAGATAAGTGTTTTTTTTTTGTTGGGAGAAATTTGAAGACAATTGGTAGTCAAAAAAAGTAAGGCAACCAATGTGCTGGAGCTGGCTTTGAATCCAACTTGGAATGATGATAGACGCTTTTTGATCGTATTATTATTAGGGAGATGGGCCGATAACTTTCAATAAGCGATGAATTTTTCTGTGGTTTCCAAATAGGTACATTACGTCTGTCTTAAAACTCTGGGGAATTATGCTTATGATTATGATTAAGAATTGAGTTACAGAGTTGGAGTAGTCTATGTTTAACGGATATGGGAATATGGCGTAACATATCGTAATTTATTTGATCAATGTTTGGGGCCTTACCTTTACATAGTTTTAAAGCGGAATCTATTTCAGCAATATTGATATTATTTTCAATTGAAAGAGCAATGCGGTTCGTGCCGTCGGTTGCACGCATGTAAGGCATATTGTTGGAAGAGGCTATGAATTGCGGTGGAAAGTTGGATGTTTCCGAAGATTTTAAAATTTTCTGTATAATTTCTAATGAAAGGGAGTGTTGGTTAGTAATTATAGTGTTGTCTACAGTTATAGAATTAATAAAATGAGGCTGATATATGTATATCGATTGGGGAACTAGGGTTTAGTTTTTTGGTAAATTTTTTAAAGCCAGGTCTACATGTGTGAATTATTTGTGGGTGGAGAAGTGGGTTGGGATATTGTTGTTGAGGATACACAAATTGGAAGCGAGAATGAAATCTTCAATTATAGTGACCCTACCATTAGCGTTTGGTGAACCCCAAAGTGGACTCCACCCTTTGAAATCACCACATATGATTATTGAGGAGCTAAGTTGCAATATCTCTGTGTGAGAGAATGTCTAGTTTTGGGGGAACGTAACAGGAAATAACAGTTATTGGACATTTAACAATCGACAGCAACAGCTGATAAATTGAGAGTTATGTTGACTCTTTTGTGTTGAAGATTTTTACGGATTTATATTCCACACCTTGTTTAGAATAGTTAATGCTAGAGAAGTTGTGAAAATACGACGAATATTGTTTGGGGCAATATGGTGAGTGACTGGGTTTAATATGGGTTTCTTATAATCAAATTATATGTGGCTTGCGACCTTTGATTAGGGTTTCTAGTTCTAAGTAATTATTCTGGTAACCTTTAATATTTTACTGAAGAATATTAACCATCAATATTGAACCTTTTTATGCTTGCTATTAGTTATTTTCGAGGGAAAATAACCTATAGCTCAGGTTCTTGAAGCTCACAATGTGTAGTGTTGTGTATCTCGGATATTCTTGTTAATACAGACAGAAAGATTGTTTTGGGATGAGTTGAAGGTTCAATGTATGCGGTGTTGTAGGAATTGTAGGGTGTAGTAAGAAGATTGGAGTGGTCCACAGAAATTTGACTGGAGTGAGTTGTTGATTCATTAGTTTCGTCGTTGCTATTGTTCTGATTACAGTCCATGGTATTGATAGTTGGTGTGGCTGGAGAATGCATTAGGGAGACAGCGCAGATAATTGCTATTGAGTAGATGTTATTTTAATCCTTTGAGTTAGCTGAGAGATTAAGATTGAGATGTCGATGTTGTGATGGCTATTGAAGGGTATAAGTATGGTCCAATGAGTGTTAAGAAATTGAATGAGAACTTGAAAGAAACGTGTTTGGATTGGTTAGTGCAGTTGAGCGGTTGAGTGGCGGCTGCAGTGGCGTTTGAAGAAGTATGATCTACGAGATTGTAGTGAGAAAGTTGTGTTGAGTTTAGAATTGTCGAGTAAGATTGCGTTTGGTTTAGGTTGATGGGTTTTTGTAGTTTTTAAAGGCGGCTTGCCTTAGCATAACTGCACTTGTTCTAAGTCTTTATTTATAACATCTCTGCCTCTTGTAGGTATTTTGGATAGGCTCTGGCAGAGATGTTGTGAGGCCCAAAACAGTTATCGAACATTATGCGTTGACATGGCAGTGTGATATAAGGCGGAACGTTACAAATTTCGTATGTGGTGTTATTATAGCATCTTTTTATGGTGTGACCTAGAAGTTGGAATGGAGGTACCTCATGGGGGTACGAAAGTATTCCTCAACTCTCACTGAGTACCATGCTATGTCAATAGTGAGGTGGACTTTGTACAAGTTGAACGATAGGACTTTTCTGCATGTAGGAACTTTTACATTATTAATGGTTTAGCAAATTTGAATAAACCCACAACACCTTGTGAATTTAGAGCCTCCAGAATTTCTTTTTCTCAGTTGGATACATCGATAGATTTAATGATAATGAATTTTGGATCATTGCAATTATGATTTTGAGTCACGTCTGGGGGACGTGTTATCCCTAGAGGGCGCGTCCCCAGGTGATGGATAGGGGAACACCTCCCAGATATGGAAGGTAGGAGAGTAGGTCTCCCGCGAACCACACAGGCCGAAGACGTAAACTTCCTCAACCCAAGGTGTGATGCGACCCGTGCTTATTGGGTGGGTTTGGCAGACGGGGGACTAAATAAGACTGTCTTCGAACGGAGCCCTCCTGATATCAGGCCGCCTCAGGTTGTAACGGTGGCCTTGCCATAATATGGGGCGCTGCCATGGTATACCGGTTGTTTCCCCTAATTCCTCTTTGGTCACCGTGCATGGCGACATGCGCAGCTCCCTGGGCGGGGCAAGTGACCGTACGAACCAGAATTATGAAAGCAAACAAAAAACAAAGATCGGATAGTGACGAAAAACAGACGGACAAAGTGACGGGAACACAGACGAACGCATTCACAGCACAGGACAAACAAACGGACACAAATACTAAGCGACAGGACGAACAATCGGTCACCCATGATACACTGGGGATCGGATCTTTCTCTGAGGATGTGCTCCTGGCCTCTAGCCAGGAAACCGTTGGGGGTAAAGCTGTGGGCCACAGCACGCCAACAACTTTAAATGAACCGACAACATCCGCTGAAGCCATGGGGCAAAAGCTCGTTAATAAAGGCCCATCAAGGTAGAAGCTCTACTAGAGGTCTCTCGCTTTCCTTGGCAGGATTCGTTAGAACGAGACCGAAGGTAAAGCTCATCCCAAGGATGAGGGTTACAAGGCAAGGTGTCAAAAGGTGGTGGACGAATACCTGGCATTCCAAACCGCCCGAAAAACAGAAGCCAAAAAACGTAACCGTTCGCAAGACGAAAACAAGACGGCAACAAAGAAGCAGAAGATCTCAGATCAGAATGCGGATGTCCCCAAACTTACCAAACAATTCAGTGAGGTGGCACGGGACCATCTTCAAATGGCACTGGTGGACGAAACTTCCAACCGCGGCAAACCTGTGCTTGACAAATGGTCGGATATTGAGGCACGGTTGTCTCGCATAATCGTCGACCATGTCATGGCGAACCCGGAGGGTCAATCGCCAGGTTTCGACTCGGTGGAAGTGGTAC
Source organism: Anastrepha fraterculus (assembly GCA_037575425.1). Taxonomy (NCBI): domain Eukaryota; kingdom Metazoa; phylum Arthropoda; class Insecta; order Diptera; family Tephritidae; genus Anastrepha; species Anastrepha fraterculus. The sequence goes on along the minus strand of JAYXIM010051542.1, from coordinate 32,128 downwards.
GCGGCTGCCGGGTAATCAAATGTGATGACCAGTACCCATTGCATTTCCTGACAAACGCGACTGGCGAAATTTAGAACAGCTGGAAAGGCTTGAGGCTCAAGCTCATTACAGCCAGCGAGATACCACGAAGGCGGAGGGCTCACATCTGGATACCAAAAATTGGATTTTGCAGCCAATCAATTAATTCCCTACCTCCAGGCACACAACCGGTCAGTGCCGATGACCCATTGGTCAATTATCAAAGCGGAGGCTCCGCAGAAGCACAGCGTGTCGTTTCTTCTTCAAATCACAGAAGAGAGCCTTGCCTTGAACCAGTGCAAAAAATGAAAAATAAACTTTGGTTTGGCAAACGGAAGGCCCAGCTGAAGATTTTCCGTTCTGCGAATCCGGAGGAGGAGCAGGATGAGGTCGACGGCACCAGAGAACTGCTGACCGCCATGTAGTTAAATGATGCCGAACCTGGGAAAACAAACCAATAAAAAAAATGGTTTTAAGGGTTGTCCAAATTAATCTGCAACATTCACAGATTGCAACGGACAACCTAACCGTTCTCCTAGGGGAGGAGAACGTTGACATAGCCTTAATCCAGAAACCCTGGGTGTGTAGCAACGAGGTGAAGGGGTTCTTGGGAAGAAACTACAATCTGTACTATGAGCGATCTCAAGGTAATCCTAGATCATGTATTGTAGCCAAAAAACATTTAGACATATTTTTAATCCCATCATATAGTTCACAGGATGTGACGGTCGTTGAGGTGGAAGCCGCTGACGGTGTCAGCATCACACTTGCATCCATCTATATGGCACATGATCGGCCAGCATCGCTCGAGGAGGCTTGTAGGCTTGTGCTTGAAGGAATCAGAAACCAAATCCTGCTACTCCGATGCGACGCCAACGCGAGGCATGCGTTGTGGGGAAGCTCTGAGACAAACGACCCGATGAGTCTTTATATAATTTTATTATCAACACTAACTTATCGGTATGTAATAGGGGTAACACTCCCACTTTCACTTTTCCTAGTACGGAGTACTTTAGAGGATGGGAGGAAGTGATTGATGTTGCTTTACTGTCTGAAAATAGCTCAGTAAGGGTAGATAATTGGAGGGTATCCAATTAAAGTTCCTTTCGGATCATAGTTGGATCCTCTAGGATTTGGATCTTAAGGTGGATCCACCCTTACCGTATCGAAATCCTTTAAGAACCAACTGAAAGAGGTTAAAAAATGCAGTAAACAAGAGGATAGGAGGGAGAAAGTAGGGAGAGTAGGGTCATAACACTGGAAAAGGTATTTAAGTAGGGCCTACAAAACGTCCTGCCCCATAAAATTTAGTAAAAAAACTCATCCCCCTTGTTGGAGCAGTGAGCTCTTAAAACTAAGGGAAAAATCTAGATCAACGTTTAACCTCAGCTACTCGACGGGAAATTGAGAATTGTACAGAGAAAGTCGGAGACAGTACAAGAAGGCAATCAGGGGCGGCAAAAAAGAGAGCAGGAGGTAATTTTGTGCGTCAATCGAATCCACCACCAAAACAGAACTCATGCTTTTTACCACCAGATACAAGGTACCAACTTTTACCCTACCAAATATCAACGGACAAACTCTTTCACTATCACCCAGTGCAAAGTACTTAGGGGTAATTCTGGTCTCCAAACTTAGCTGGAAGTTAAACGTCGAAGAACGGATAAGGAAGGCTGAAATTGCTTTATATGCCTGTAAACATATGCTTGGTCTTCAATAGGGTTTCTCTCCCGGGATTTCCCGTTCCCGATATCCCGGGTAATCCGCAAAAATATCTATTCCCGATTTCCCGAAAAAAAACGTAAATTCCCGGGATTATTTAACATTTATTATCATTTAAAATGAAAAATTCAAATTACTTTTTTTATTTAAAAATATTCAAAAACAAAGTAAGCTAAGCAAGCATAGACTTTCTTGTTTTCGTGATTATACAGCTGTGCAACACAAATATTTGAAAAGTCATAGCGCTTGGGTGTCTTTACTTTTTATATTTTAAAAAGTTATATATTAAAAGTGGTTAAAAGATTTCTTTGTGAATTAAAGTAAGTTTAATTGAATTTTAATAACAATTAGTTATTATTCCACTGATATTTTAAATATTAAAATTAAAGGGGTATTAAAAAATACGAATGTCGTCAGAAAGAAATTGGAGATTTTATTTTACCATTGATTCTACTAATAAGGACAAAGCAAAATGCAATAAATGTAATCAAGTGATTATGAGAAAGGGAGGTTCCACAAGTGGAATAAATCGTCATATGCAAATCCAACATGGAATAGATTTGGTTACCAAGAACAATAAATTCGACGCTCCAAGTACTTCATCGCCGGACAAATCTGATAAATCAATTTCAGGAAATCAAAATTCCACTTTAAAATATGTAAAGAAACAATCATTGGAAGAAATTCTTGCAAAACTAGCAGCTGTAGATGGAATTTCCATCAATGTTATTTCGAAAAGTACGTTCATTCGTGAATCTATTTGTGCGAAAGGATATTTTCTTCCTAAAAATCCTTCACACATAATGAATCTTATATTCAACTATTATGCCGAAGTTAAATCAAAACTTAAATATAGATTTTCAACTATTCTAAATGCAAATCAAAAATTTTGCTTAACTGTAGATGAGTGGACAAGCAGCCGTAATCGTAGATACATGAATATCAATGTTATGTCCAATGGTGGGATATTTGAAAATTTGGGATTAATAAGAATTGAAGGAAGTTGTGGAGCTGAAAAAACATTAGATTTAGTTAATGAGCGGTTAAAGGAATTTAACTTGAATTTATCTACAGATATTATTGCAATCATAACTGATGGAGCAGCCGTTATGGTGAAATTTGGAAAGTTAGCTCCTGCCTTCCATTTACAATGCTACACACATGGGATTCATTTGGCTGTTCTGGATACCCTTTTTGGTTCTACTAAGACAGAATTATTATTGCAAAAAAATCAGCAGCACCAAGTAGACCAATTATTAGATTCAGATGATGATAGCGACATTGATAATTATGATTGTCTTGACAAAGACGAAAATACAACATTTGAAGGGATGTCATATGAACATGATACAAATATAAGTGACCTTAAATTCAAAGATCTAAAACCCCATATCCAGGATGCAATAAAACAAATCCGCAAGATAGCATCATTTTTCAGAAAATCGCCAGTACGTAACACAATTCTTCAACAAAATGTCAAATTAGAATATGGTAAAGAATTAAACCTATCATTAGACTGTACGACAAGGTGGAATAGCTTATTAGATATGTTGGAAAGATTTGAGCAAATAAGAATTCCGATTAAAAAAAGTCTATGCGAAGTTAATGCTACACATCTACTTGAAAAGGAAGATCAGCTGTTCCAAATTGTAAGTACATTAATTACTTGTTTACGTCCAGTAAAATTAGCGCCCGATGCATTATGTCGACGTGATATGGATTTAATAAAGAGTGAGGGAATACTATCGTTCCTAATAGAAACGTTAAATGCGTTAGATAATTCAATATCTCGAGAATTATTACAAAATTTTAAATTCCGTATGACAACTCGAAGATCCAAAATTTTAATTTCATTGGTAAAGTACCTAAATAATTCAAGTTTATTGTACTCCAATCAAGATGATATGTTTTTTGAAATGTCGTCGAAGTCTGAAATGGTTAAATTATCTAAAGAATTGTTACACCGCCTATTTCCAGTTAATATCCTTGAAGACACCACTGTACTTGAAAATGAAGAAAGCGTATTGATTTCCGAAACGGAAAACAATATAGAAGCAGAAATGCCCGCGAATATTTTGAAACGAAAGCTTGAAAGTGCTATAAATAGTATGAGCGCCAAAAAACAAAGTACTGGAGATACAGAATATAAGACTATATTAAAAGAATTTAATTTATTTGAAGCTAGTGGAAAGTTAACCAAAAATTTGAAAATGCTCTTAGATGCTCTTCTTTGCATTAAACCAACTTCAGTGGAAAGTGAGAGAGTATTTTCGACTGCTGGCCTTTTTGTCACCAAAATTAGGACAAGACTCAACGACAATTCAGTTAATGCGCTAGTTTGTCTCAGAACTCATTTTAAAAACTCTTCTAATAAATAACTTTTTTTTTGTTTTATGAATTTGAATAAATATGAATTTTTTTGTTTTGTGAATATGAATAAAATATGTGAAAATGAATTTTTTAATTGTTTTTAAATTAATAAATTTATTTTAATTAGTAAATATAAAAACTCGATTTTCCCGGGAATCCCGGGAATATTTTCGAAATATTCTCGTTTCTCGGGAATCATTATGTGACGGGAAATGAGAAACCCTAGTCTTCAACCTAAGCATACATTATGGTGGTATAAGGCGGTTATACGACCTATTTTATCGTATGATTCGGAAGTTTAGTGGAAAGCTCTAGGGTGAGAGTACAACTCCAAACTAGTCGGCAGAATACAAAGATCAGCCTGTGCAATAACGGTCGGTGCAATCAGATCATGTTCTAGAGAGGCTCTCAATGCACTGACACACGTTATTCCAATAGACCTACATATAAAGAAGACGGCAACCATGAGTGCATTTAAGTTAAATGAAGCGGGTCGCTGGAAAGAAAAACTTATGGTCACGCTAGTCTATTATTGCCACAAGCTCAGTTAAACGCGGTGAGGACTGACTACATCGTCCCGATGGTAACTTTCAATAGGAATTTTGCCACACTCTTTCCATCTAAGGAAACAACTTCGACACTACAGTCTATACAGATGGCAGTAAAATGGATTGTGGTGTTGGAGCTGGTATATATTCTCATAGACTTGGAATGGAAAAATCTGTGCGTCTCCCTAATACCAGCAGTGTCTTCCAGGCGGAAATACTGGCAATTGGGGAAGCTTGTAGGCTACTAATCACGGATTTCTCTTTTAAGGGCAATATCGCTATTCTTTCGGATAGCCAAGCTGCAATCCAGGCACTGGGCTCAGCTACAACAACCTCTAAAGTAGTGGAACAAAGCAGGACTAGCCTTACCACCTTGAGCGAAAATCATAAAGTTACCTTAAGTTGGGTCCCGAGACACCGGAACATAGAAAGTAACGAAAAAGCCGATGAACTGGCAAGAGGGGGATCTGACATGAATAGCGCTTTTGCAGTACCGGTATTCACACCATTAGGTGCGGTCAAAAATTACTAAAATACTTTAGAATCGCAGATTGTAGATGGAGAGATCAGACGAAATGCAAAATCAGCATTACGTTATGGCCCACCTACAACCTCAAGGAATCGTCGACATTGATAAACATGAAACGACGGGACGCCTGTAGACTAACGGCAGTCATAACTGGTTTCTGGTCTATCGGAGAGCAACCGGAGAAAAAGGAAACAATCTTCCATTTCCTCTGTGAATGCCCTGCCCTATGGAAGGACAAAATGTTAACCCTGGGCAAACCGCTGTTCGAGAGTCTGGAGCAACTGTCTGGCTTTAGCGTTAACAACCTAATAAGGTTCCTAAACCGCACAGACTGGATATAGTCTTGCTGTAAATAACTGTTAAACAAGTTGGTAACGAGGATGTGGCAACAAAATGGTGCGGAAGCGCTAGTTGGATTCTGGATAAAACACAACTCTAACCCACCAACCAACAAACCACGTCTGATAGAAAGAAGAAAATGAAAAAGAAGCTTCTTTATTCACATTTTTAGGTTCTTTCTTCCCCGAAGGAATCGTGGGGACAGTCAGTCAGACAGCCATATAAGACAGTCAGTGATATTCTTTTAGTTATTTTATAAACCAGGTAATTTGTATAAAAATAAGAATGTGAAAAAATGGAAAAAGCACAAACACATGGAAATAGCACAAATGCCCGAGGAGTTTGCTCAACAGCGGTAATCACTTGATACGGACAACCGTACGACAAGAGAGTTAGTCGGTGACTGGGCTTAGATGTTGAAATCCCGTTTTGCTTGTAATTGTTTACTACGCATTGAACAGAATAAAACGTTCTCCCAATAGCTTTGCCACTATTTCGGAAACTAAAAGGTTTTCCAATAAGAAGTGTTATTTTGATATTCAAAGAAAAATGCTATTTTTTTAAATAAATTATCAGATGTTTATTTCATTATAAAGAGGAAGGTATGCCGTTAATAGTAGAAAATAACATCAGGCAAATGACCACCACCACCACGCTTACAGGACAATATCCTTTTCATGAAATTTTCCATATCCGAATTGCAAAGTGGCTGCCCTATGCCCTCGATAGCCTCAGGAATTCCATCTTTGAGGTCTTGAATCGACCCTGTGCTGTTGACGTAGACTTAATCTGTCACGTGACCCCAAAGAAAAAAGTGATAAGGTGTTAAATCACAAGACCTCGGTGGCCAATTGTGATCATCTCTTCGAGAGATAACACGGTCCGGAAAAGATCAATGGTTTCGTTGCTTGTGTGGCATGTAGCGCCGTCTTGTTGAAAAATAAACGTTGTCCAGATACCATCCAATTCTGACCATAAAAAATGGTTAATCATCTCTCGATAGCGATAGATAACACCTTTTATTGGAAAACCCTTTATTTCCATTTCTCAGCAATTTTATAATTATTTTTCTGTCTGACACACTAATTTCTTTTCCTTTGGCTTCATATTAACCACTTTTAAATAAAACGTGCTACTGAGTTCGCTAGCCGATAAATTAAAATAATGATAAGTGCGCAAAAACGAAAAAAAAGTCCAAATAAACTAACGGTATTGTTAAAAGAAAAAACTGTACGCAGACTCTTTTCGCTATATTTTCATGCTACTGCAATTACTTACCGTTATGTAAACAATGAAGTGAGGAATTTTGTTATTTTCTTTCGCTTTCGTAACTTAAGAATCTAACGAAAGAATAAATAAATAAAATATGTACACAAATATGAATTTGAATACATATATTTATATATATAATTTAAAAATATCAGGTCAGTCCATAAGTTCGTGCGTTTCTAAAGGTGGTTTTAAAATTAATAAAAGAGATATTTAAAGTATTTATTAATCAATAATATATTTTCCTTCATTATTTACAATGTCTTCCCAACGTTTAGGCAAATTTTTAATTCCCTGCTCAAAAAATGTGTTGTCCTTGGAGCCAAAATACGCTTCGATATCCCCTTTTATAGCTTCTTTTCAGGAGTAGTTCTTGTTACTCATATGGGATTAAAGTCCACGGAAAAGGTGATAATCACAAGGTGCAATATCCGGAGAGTATGGTGGATGCGGTATTAGCTCCCATCCAAACTCGTTCAGCTTGCCTTATGGTTGCCTTGCGGTATGAGGTCTTGCGTTGTTGTGGTGAAACAAAACTTTGCGTGTATTCACAAAAGACGGTTGATTTTTTTTAAGTGCCTCATTCAGGTTTAATAGCTGATGGAAATAATAATCAGCAGTTATCGTCTGGTTTGGTTCCAGAAGTTCATAATAAACAATAGCGGCCGTATCCTACCAAATAAACAGGAGAATCTTCTTTGGGTGAAGCCCATATCTAGGGATCGGTTCTGGTTTTTCATCTTTTTCTAATCATTGCCTTTTGCGAACAGGATTATTGTAAAGGACCCATTTTTCATCACCAGTAACGATACGGTTCAAACAACTTTCATTTTCAAGCCGTTGCAGCAGCTGAGAACATACATTCACTCTCTGCTGAAGGTTGGCGACGGAAAGTCTATGCGGAACCCATTTTTTGAAACCTTTCACAACTGAACCAGGAGCCTGTGAACTGTTCCGTGCAATGAGTTTTACCTCTGAGCTATCATATCCACTGTCAAATTTGGCTCAGCTTCCACGAGCAAGGCGTCGGAGTTAAAGATTTCAGGACGACCAGCACGCGGGGCATCCTCCACGTCACAGTTACCACTTTCGAATCTTGAAAACCACTTTTGCGCAGTCCTTACACTCACGGTATCCTATTGCATTTTTACCACTTTTATAAAAAAAATACAAAATATGCCTCTTATACGCTTTCGAAGATTCCATTTTATTTTTTAACAAGACGTGCTTCTACCCGCGATTAAAATCACTTTTTGAATGCACTATATATGAAAGAAAATATAAATAGTTCCGTTATATTCCGCGAATAATTTTGTGTATGCAAAAATAGTGCAAAAGTGACATTATGGGTAAAATACGCACGAACTTATGGACTGACCTGATATTTGTAAGGGTACGCACACGTTATGGACTATATATATACATGTTCATTATATTTATAAATTTAAATAATAATTTCTTTTGAAACAATTTTATAAGTAATATAGTTTTTCAACCAGTTATGCACAACGAACGCAACGTTTGTCCTTTTTCCATTATAGAAAATTGGCATATTTAATGAACGACGAAATTACTTTTAACAGAAGTAGTTTGTGTTGAAAAACAAAATTATTAAAATAATGATATCAAAGGCGTAATCGGAGTAACCAGCTATTTAAGATAATACTTTGCACGAAATAGAGTATATCTTAACAATACACATTTTAACAATATTAATTACAATATAATTCTTTTCGTATTTTCCCGATGGTATTCTGTTTATGTTTGCTTTAAAAATGAATATGATTCCATAACAATTTCACCGAAATGGAAAAAATACATCTACATTTGTACGCAGGTAAAGGAATTTATTACATGTACACTCAATTGATCGCCCCAAGCTTGAGCATACTAAGCTCGGTAACAAAACTATTTCAGATCAACCAAATTTGTGCTTTGGGGTTTATTTGAATAAAAAGTTTTAATTACAATAGGTAATGTCACCCAGCTTAACAATATGCCATAAGAATGCATGGGCGGATCTACGGGCGAAGTGCTTTGGGGTTTCAGGCCAAACCACCAATATTTTTATACTTTTAAGAACTCTTCACTACAGGGTTTAATTGAAAAGTAATGAGCCTTCCCGCGCGGAGCGTCTGCCAAGCGATCAACCGAATCGGCTGGTGGGGGAAAATGGTCGTTGGACCTTCCCCTTCCACTAGAAACCGGTCCCAGTTCGCTGAAAACAGCGGTGCCGTCCACATCGTTCCGCGCGTGAAAGCTGTTTAAAAAGTGTGTTAGGATTTTGCAGTGGCGAAAATGCAGCGATCGTTGGAGCAACGTTAGTCGATCAAATTTTGAGTAAAGCTAAACAGTTTGTATCTCCAGGAAGCACTGTAAACGCGGCATTTTAAAAAGAAGTGCTCCTTCGGCTGAAAAACTGCGTCGCCCGGGTTCGGCCCGACCTCGTCAACAATTGGGCCCTCCATCACCGCCTTCCTCTGCACCTCTGCATTGGGCAAGATGGGGGTTCCGGTGCTTCCCCACCCTCACTACAGCCCAGACCTGTCCCCTCCGGACTTCTTCTTGTTCCCGCGCCTGAAAAGAAAGCTGAAAGAGAGGCGTTTCGACTCCATCGAGGCGATCCGAAAAACTGTGACAGCCGAATTTAACGCTATTCCGGCGGATGAGTTTAAAAAATGTTTCCTGCAGTGGAAGGACCGCTACCAGCGGTGTATTGACGCTCAAGGGTCCTGGTTTGAAGAATATTAGTTGTATAAGCCAAAAGGTTTAATAAAACTGCTTCAAAAGAATAAGGCTCATTCAATCAAACCCTGTATTAGCGCGTTATCAATACTTATATATAAGGGTCTTTAAAAAGTGACGCCTAGATGTCAGTAGTGAATAATTCCTTGAAGGTAACTTTTTATGTCAACTTTGAAATTTGTCAAGTAAAAATTGTTATCAAAATTTATTATCTATGTTTAGGAACAACATATCGCAAAATTCGTGATTTTTTTGGTGGAAATAATCGTTCGAATGAGTCGAAAATTTAAAGGTTGGTGAAACAATTTCACGAAACTGGTTCTGTCGAGGATAGAAAAAGGACTGGCAGCACAAAAACTGGGCGTTCTGTTGAGAAAATTGTTGCTGAAAAACGTTCAACATCGACATCTTGGCTAAGAACGTCAATTATGCATACCTGAACTGACAGTATGCCGCATTTTACCTGTAGACGTGCTCGTTGATGGCATTTAAATTATGTCATTTTTCACATATAACCATTAAGAAAGCTGCAAGAATCTCAATTTTTAATTCTTTCATTTTAAAACATCTAGCCCCTTTATATGTATTGTATATAAATATAACACAGGTCAACATGAATTTTGAGTCTGAGTTCTGTACGTTTGATTTTGATAAAGGCAAATCTATTAAAGGTGGTGTTGGTAAATCAGCGGATTTGTTTTTTTCGTTCGCTGTGGCCATGTGGCTGTCAACTCAGAATGAAACAAGTTTTCTAGTTTCCCAATAGTTTACTTTGATAATCAAACGCACAGATCATTGTTGTTGGTCTAATGCCACCACCTTTAATGAATCCGCCTTGATTTTGATTATTTATGCCTAACTAATGAAAGAAAAAATATGTTTAAAGTTTGCTCTTGTAGCTCCACTTATATATGTAGTACAGTAGGTTCTGTTTTTATGCGGTAGATACGTTCCGCAAGAAACAGCATAAAAAAAAACAGCATAAAAAAGCTACCAGTTCTATAGTAAAACTATAGATACGTTTCAAATGCTAAAACCGCATAAATCTGAAATAATGTAATAAAATCGCATAAAAAAAGGCATTAGTCCCATATTATAACTATAGATACGTTCCATAGACCGCATGAATCTGAAATAATTAAATAAAATCGCATAAACAAAATATTGTATCTTTGAAAATTATATCTTTATATATCTTCCATACTTGTAGGGTTAGCATTTCTGATGTAATCTGTGATGAGTTTTTGCTTAGCTGGTTTAGAATCTTGTTTATATGTACAATTCCCGATAGGTCGACATGCATTTTGTAATTTAAAAAAAAGCCGCACTATTTCAAAACCGCATAAAAAAAAGCCGCATAAAAACAGAACCTACTGTATATAATTGGCGTTTACAAGCCGTCGTCTTAAATGCAACGACATCACAAAACATGTGCCAAAACATTATATATTATATTTATTTGTCATTGTATAATGTACAAAGGCAAACTTTATTTGTTATGATATGATTATATTGTTATTGAAGCGACGGTTCTTGATTGGTAAAAAGCCGGCATCGTTTCGAAAAGGCAGAACCGAAGGTCGGGTGTTTGCTTTCAATTCACTTTTATCACTATAATTATTATACGAGGTGTGTTCAAAAAATAAGGTGAGGGTTTCAAATTTCGCGGGTTACGTTTATTCGACTTTTTATTATTTTTTTTATATTCGTACACTCTCTCGAAGATGTGTTCACGGTTTAGCAATATAGCATGTTTAGTTTGTTTCCGAGAGGCATAAATAAGACAAGTTTTTGCGTGTTCGGTGATTTTCAGCTATCGCCTCGTGGCTCTCCTGGACTTTTTCATTGGGACGATTGGGCTTTGACTTCGATGTCATAACAATATACCCAAGATTCGTCACCAGTTATGACCCTTTTAACAAATCTGGAACATCGTTGACGTCATTCGACAATTCATGAGCGATGCTAATGCGATGTTATTTTTGGTAAAAATTCAATAATTTTGGAACGAATTTCGCTGCCACATGCTTCATGTCCGAAATTTCCGAAAAGATTGCATTGCATTAGCCAACCGATACGCCCACATCCTCAGCAACTTCTCTAATTGTGATTCGACCATTCTCCATAATAATCTTCTTCACTTTCTCAACATTTTCATCAGTTGTTGATGGGCATCCAGACTAGGGCGTCGACATTCCGAGAAAAGCTTGAAACATTTTTTAGACTCAGAGAACTCTCACCGTTTGCCACTATCAACATTTCAAGTGTTTTTGAGCACTTAAATCCATTTTGTACACAAAATTTGATGCAACTTTTTTGAACCATTTTTTTCGATAACAGAAAATCGACGAACACGCAACTTCTTTAGAAGTTTTGGCATAGATTTTGACGTTTTGCTTATTAAAAACTTCTTCAACAGTGAACATTTTATCATCTGTGAAAAGAATGTTTTCATGGCCGTTGACCGCGTGCCACCAAAGAAGCTGCTTGAATCTGTCCACCCCAATTTCTTCAAGCGCATCGTCAAAAGATGACCAGTTGACCGATGGAAGGATTTCATGTGGAGATTATCTCTAATTAGTCTTGAGATGGATCTGGTCGATACATTCATTTCCCTCCACATCATTTTCTGCTTTTTAAGGGAATTTCTGCGAATTCTATCTCGATCGGCTTCTATGACTGCACTGTTACGAACCACAGACGTTGAGTAAAAACTATTGATTGTGCGGTAAACAAATATACTCGAAATATTATGTTTTTTCAGCAATTCGTAAATCTCACTTTTACCACACTATGTAAAGCAATCAGTGCAATGCGATTTTTTTAGCTCCGCACTCCGTTGTTAACAAGCGAAATTTGCCCCGAAACTGAGTATAATTTATGAGCAGACAAAAATAAGGGAACTTTTTTTCCAAAAATATAAAACATTCCCTTTTTTTAAAAAATTTCTGAGTATTTTATTTTTGGAAACTAGCCACATTATCACACTTTATTTTAAAATTTCTTATATATAGCTTATTTAAAACATTCTACACTCTTATATATTAAATAATGTTGAAGCAATGTCTCCTTCTCCCAAGTTTTTGGTATCCGCCAGTGTGCGTGTTTTACACAACTCAATTTATGTAAATATTATATATGCACACCTATGCTCACATAATTGAGTCACTTTATCTTTTTACAATATTCAATATGTCCTTTTCTCAATTTATCCCGTTAATTTTTTTGTAAAAATAGCCTTATAAATCAAAGATCCTAACTTTGTACAAAATTCTCAAAAAAACGGGTGTGCAATTTTGTAGCTCATTCAATTTTAGTACGTGAAAGTTTAAGGTCGCTTAAAAATAATTTTTGACATACGATGTTTATAATTTTCCCCATAAAAAGCACATTCTGAAACAAATATTGTACAAAAAACGTAGCGAATATTGTAGATAGATAAAGTGACTTAAGTGCCGTTTTTTTAGTCCAAAATAGAGTTTTTTCCTTCAAATGCTTGCTAATTCCACAAAAATAAATATTTTTTAAATCCCCTACGTGTTTCTCTAGCTATTCTTATCTAGATTAAGAAAAAAAATGTTTCTTTGTTCCAGATTAAAATTTGCACCCTCTGTGCTGCGTGCCGCGGAGCTCTTTCAAGAGAAACCACATTACAAAAATGTCTCCAATGTCGCCATTTTGTAAAATTGTTCGATCAAACTTTGTACTTTTGTATTTTAGTATATAAGTAATAACTTCCCAAATCAGAGTGATTGTTTTCTCTTTCCTTCTATACAAAAAAAATTCTTTAAAAATCGTGTTTATTTTACGCGTGTACAGTGGTGTTACCCCTTAATTGTATGAGGCGTTTGTGGTCTGCGTCTTGATGTTGTTCTACAAATGGAGTGACCTACAGTTTTAAGCCGACTCCGGCAGATATTTTTTATGATGAGATTTTTCATGACAGAAATACACTTGGAGGTTTGCCATTGCCAGCCACTTTTTCTATCATTTTGGTATTTCATGCACGGAGATTGGAACTTACGCATTTCCGAATGGTAGTCACGCACAAAAGCATTAACCAACCATTGACTACAGTGCGGATGTTCAATTAAAGGGTAGATGTCGTTATATTGGTGCATCCACATGTGGATGTGCATATCTTTTTATAACTTAGGGAAATCATTCAATTTAGCAAATTTGAAGAGAAATAGGGGGAAAATTGAAAAACAAAAGTAAAAAAAAGCATTTGCAAGATTTGATGTCTAGATATTCTTTACAATTCAAGTTCTGTAACATATCACCATATAACGCACTGTTTGTTAGATTATCTAGTAAAACCGAAAGTCTTAAAAGAAATCAACATATAGTACATCTACATATGCGTATAAATTCGATATGTCGTTCATATCGCACCCTAAATACAAAAGGGGCACAACTCAAAATTTTCCACACTCGAGCTTGACTTGTTTACAGCAGCACAGAAAACAAACTATATGGCATATCACGCTGAAATTTGCCATGTAAGCTTATAACAGTCTTACCAAAAAACAAAAAATTTATTTTTGCCATATGTCATCCGCGGACCATTTTATAAATAACGTCTCGCTCATATTTGAGCAAAAGGTACATTTTGAGTTGTGACCCTTTTGTATTTAGGGTGCGATATCTCAATACTGTATGTTGTCATTATATAGGGTACATCATTAAGTAAATTTAATTATTTATTATTATTTTTTTTACAGTCGTGTAAATAATATCTGTTAAACTGCTACAGCTAGTTTAATATCAACGTTTGTTAAGTCAATAATAAATCAAATTTTAGATTTCCAAACCAAATTAAGCCGTCTTTATATTTGCAAGTAAAGGGTGGTGCATATAAATGTTTATTTTTAACAATAAAGGATGAGGAGTTTTTACGAGGAGCTCCCCATCAGACTCATATTCAGGTTACCGGACCACTACAGTGTGTTCCAGCGACATTGCGGGAAACTGTGAGGTGGATGAGCCGGCCACATAAGGGACATGTGAGATTATTTCCCCACGTGTGGACCGAAGGCGCTCGGGTGAGCTTCTGAGGCTGACAAAATATCAGCTCTCCAATCTCGTGGGTTTTTTCACAAGAGACTATGCGCGAGGAATGCGTGCTATGAGACTTCAAATTACCTCGAGTCCTCTTTGCGCTGGATGTATGGAGGATGAGGTGGAATCATCTCAGCACCTTCTCCTTAGCTGCCCTGCTTTGGCGGGGTTAATATCCAGGCATTTTGACTCTTATTTCTACGCTACAACTGCTGATATAGCTGGCGTTGACATTAAAAATCTGATGAATCTCATCAGCAGCACAACGCGGTTGACGCAAACGCAGCAGAGTCATCGTTCGTCACCCTCCTAACCATCCCACCACCACCTCTCTCCGCCCTCTCCTTGCATCACATCGGGTTTTCTCTTTCACCTCATCTCCTTCATAAATGTATCATAAAGGACGAATCCCTTTATCTTCGTCCAAGTGAGCTCATTCCTTGGGCAACCATTCCAACCTAACCTAAGTATTTTGATCGTTTTCTTTTAATTTTTTTTATCAGAAAGCTAAATGTTTGTGTGATTGGCAAAAATTCTCTTAGGAAACCCTCCTCATGGGCAACACGATTCCCCTGGCAGGAATAGAAGAGATCTTTTTGGAGCATGTCCATGATCATAGCGCGGCCTGTCAGGACGTGCGGTATGTCCAGCGAAGACGAAAAAAAGTCCTCATATTGTGTGATCGTGCAAATACATCCACGAGTCGTCTACACATGCTCACACTATACGATTCCTTTCTTAAGTCATAGCTTTGGGGTGGCTGGCAGTAGGCATAAAAGTAACGGTTGGTTTACCATAAAAAAAAACCAGTGCTGGGGTCCAATAAAGGATATCAGCCCAAACGTCAGTGGAAGAAGCTGCTACCAGCGGCGGGCGCGGTGAGCTTGTACGCCAGTGACTGCACCTCTGCTGATATTGCAGTAGGTTCCAGCAGTTGTAATATTACTGCCGCTATAAGGAGTTGTGATACCAGAGTCCTGTAGACCTGGGTCGCAGCTCCAACGACAACACTACCAGCATGATGTAACGTAATGATGCAAAACGTTGCGAGAACTTCTGCAGAAGTACACGAAGTGATAGCAAGACAGTTTAATGAGCTTGACGTAGTCTTTGTCAGAAAACAAGGTGGTTTTTTTGTAACTTCACGATATATTTCGTTCTGCTTTTTGCTGCATAATAGTCCATAATAGTCCCATTCAGGGGCTACGACGCTAGCGCTAACTCAGATTAGTGTCTTTTGAAAATATCCCGTAAACACAACCAAACAGAAATGAGTGAGAAATACGCGAAGCGTTTCGAGGTGGTATTTTTATGCACGCATTCGATGGGACCGAAATTATCTTACGCCGTGGCTGCAAAAGTAATTCAAAAATCAAAAAAGTGTTTTGTGATGCGGAATCGGCGGTATAAGATAAAATGTTGATGACTTTTCCGAGCGCGGCTTGAAGCGAGTGACGACTAAAAAGCAAAATAAATTGATCGTCCAAATTTTTAAGCGGGAGCCTTCTTTGTGACTACGCCAAGCACAATCAGTTCTTGCTAAAAAGGGAAAAGATGTGAGTATCAACATCATCAAACGTCGACTGAAGGAGGCGAACATATCCTATCGCCTCACATCATCAAAACCACTGCTCTCAAAAAACACATTGAGAAACAAAAAAACAAGAAAATGGCGTCACAGTATTGGACTGGCCATCCCAATCCCCAGAGTCCAACCCCATTGAAAATGTGTGGGGAACTATGAAAACGCGTCTTGCCGGAAAGCCAGTCCATGATTTAAAGCAACTCGTGCGTCAAGTTCGCAAAACCTTGTCCTGTTTGTCGACGAGCTGCGCAGAAAAACGGGTTCACAGCATGAAGAAGATGGCAGGCTATACTCGATATCGAAGAAAACTACACGGCTTATTGAGCAATTGCGACTCGTAGTTTTGTACATAATTTCATGTTTTATACTTCATGAATAGTCTCGGTTCCTTTTTTCTGGCACAGACTGTATCTGTCTCAGCTTTTTTGGGTCTACGAAAAGCCTACGGAAGAACGCAAGCAGCGACGCTAAGAGTAACACCGGAGACCGCTACCGAGCTGATTGAAGCTAACAAAATCCGAATAGGCCTTGTAATTCGTCGCATACGAGAGAAAATAGAGCCAAAAAAATGCTTTAAATGCATGGAATATGGGCATGTAGCAGCAAGCTTTAAAAGCCCAGCCGTGGACACTAGCGTCAATATAAATGCGGCTACAACAGGCCAAAAACTGCACACAAGCAGCAAGCTGTATAATATGCAAGAAAAATGTACGCGACACAGGACATGCGATGACCAGCAGCAAGTGGCCACAATATCAGAGAGATATGAAAGAAATACGACAGATATGAAGATCCTGCAACTAAACCTTAATCATTTTGAAAGCTTAAGACTTACTCATGCAGGCGCAGGAAAACTCTTTGAGAAACTGATAAAGCATAGGCTTAGCGAAGCCGTAGAGAACAGTGGCGGCCTCTCCGACAGGCAGCATGGTTTTAGAAGTGGCAGATCTACCTTAGGAGCCATCCAAGATGTAATAGCTAGCGTAGAACATGCCCAGGCAGGTAATCGATACTCCAAACGCTTAGTATTACTAGCCACACTGGATATTAGAAATGCTTTCAACAGTTTAAGTTGGGACAACGCAATTGAAGCCTTAAAGGTAAAATTCAAGATCCCGAATAATCTATTGAAGATTATTCGTAGCTATCTCAGCAATCGCGTGCTCTTATTCGAAACGCGAGAAGGGTGTAAGAAATAACAAATAACAGCAGGTGCGGCCCAAGGATCAATACTTGGACCTGAACTATGGAATATAAGCTACGATGAAATCCTTCGAATAGAGATGCCTGAGGATGTGCATTTAGTGGGATACGCAGATGACATTGCAGCTGTAATAATCGCCCGAAACACTGACGAAGCCAAAAGGAAGTTAAATCAGGTGATGATCCGAGTCCAGACATGGCTAGAAGACCATGGATTAAAGCTGACCACAGAGAAAACAGAGCTAATCCTTCTAACTAACAGACGTATCCCAATAGAAGTAGACATAAAAGTACTTGATGCCACTTTATCGACAAAAATAGTGGTTAAGTACCTAGGAGTGCAATTAGACACAAGGCTAACCTACTGGGCGCATATAAACCAAGCTGCCACAAGAGCTGCCAAGGTAAGCGGCATGTTAAGTAAGCTCATGACAAACCTTGGAGGTCCAACGCAGAACAAGCGAAAACTTTTAATGGACTCGACGAACTCGATTCTCTTATACGGATGCGAAATATGGGCAGATTCGCTAAGGGTGCAATGCCGGCGGAAAATTCTGCAATCTGTGCAACGCACCTGTGCTCTCAGAGTGGCTTCGTCATACAGAACAGTATCTGAAGCAGCGGTGTTAGTTATCAGCGGAACCATCCCTATAGATATTCTAGCACAAGAGCGCAAACGGAGATGGGAGGCAAAATTACAGGAATCCCAGTACCACGCTTCTCCGATATTAGAGTTCAAACGCTCACACTTTAGCAGGCAAGATGAAACTCCGATCTAAAAAAGTGGGTAAAAAGAAAGCAAGGGGAGGTTACCTATTACCTCACACAGTTTTTGTCCGGACATGGGTCCTTTCGCAAGTATTTGTGGCGAATGGGAAAAGTGAGCCAACCAAACTGCATATATGGATATACTGAGTATTAATATGCGGAGCACACCTTCTTTAAATGCGAGAGGTGTAACGTAGAGAGAACAGGTCTGCAACGAGCCATTGGTGTATTTACACCTGAAGAAATTATCGAGAAAATGATGACAGACGAAGAAAAATGGAATGCCGTCGCAAATTTTATGGAGGATATTATAGGAAAAAAGAAGCGCGAAATGGAAAGCTTTGCTGAAGAGCATTGAGCATAGGTTTCTCAAAACAGGCGGCCCTGGACGCAGGGTGAGTAAGTAAGTGTCCTTCTTAGGACGCCGTCTTGGCCCTCTACCTCGAAGCAATGCGGAAGCAGTGCCGGGGTGGAGGTAAAAATCCAAGAGAAGAGGAGGGATATTTTTAGTGGAATCACCACACACGTAAAGGCATTTTTAACCCAACCTCACCGCCAAAAAAAAAAATAATAATAATATGCGGGAACACAAAATAGATGTTGCTATACTCAGTGAACCCGATAAACACCAAGAAGACAATGGCTTGGCCTTTGATATTACAAGCAAGTCATCGATCTGAAACTGTACACTGTAGATCTGGAACTCTAGAACTCGATTAATAGCTCCCGACTGATGAGCGTGAATGCAGCCCGCGGATTTGTACGAGCGCGTATTGAAGATACATAGGTGCTACCTACCGCCCGGCTTAACTCTGTTTGAAGCTACCAGATATTAGGACCATAACCCTGTGGCCGTAGCTGGGGACTTTAACGCTTGGGCTGTGAACTGGGGGTGCCCACGGACAAATTTAAGGCGGGAACGGGATCGATAATAGACTTTACCTTCGTGAGTTCCAATCATGTTCGCTCCACGAAATGGTTCGTTAGTAAGCATAATTTGCGAACTAGGGAAGAACGGCGAACCAAAGCTGCCAAATACATACGAGATACAAGGTTAACTCAATGGAGACTAAGATTATCGAAGTCATGTTGGCAGATGTAATACTCACTGGCGATGCAACTGAGAAGGCTACGCAAGCTATGAAGCCATGTAGCCATGTCTAAAACAAGGCCCAACAGACACAACAGTGAACCCGTTTACTGGTGGACAGCAGAGATTGTAGAATTGCGTACCGAATGAAACAGAGCAAGGCGAGCCTACCAACGTTCTAGGGGCACGCACAGGTTCCAAGAAAAGGAAGGCTCTGAAAAATGCAATTAAAGGGAGTAAACGACAATGTTTCCTTCAACCACTCGACGAAGTCGATAATAACGCTTGGGGACTCGAGTACAGGCTAGTCATGAAAAAACTGAAAGTTTTCACACTGTTTAATGTAGTAAATACCCCTACAAGATACTCTTCGAGCTCACAATTTGGAAAGATTTTGCGAAGGCGATTAAAAAATGAAGTTGGCATACAAAGATGAACTACTGATGATCACTAAACGGATCAAAAACAATAAAGCTCCTCGTCCAGACGGAATCCCAACGAGGCACTAAAAGTGGCAATTCAAAGTCATGCCGACATTTCTGTAAAATACATGTCTAAAAGAAGGCACATTTCCAACCCACTATAGTATCATAGTACAGAAGTGCAGTTTAACAAGGGAGCCATGTTATGCATCA
Source organism: Anastrepha fraterculus (assembly GCA_037575425.1). Lineage (NCBI taxonomy): Eukaryota > Metazoa > Arthropoda > Insecta > Diptera > Tephritidae > Anastrepha > Anastrepha fraterculus. The sequence continues at coordinate 12,246 of JAYXIM010051542.1, read as the reverse complement.
CCAAATCTCCACATGCTCAAATTTTCAGTTATGCAAACACTACATATTACTTTTATGCTCTGCCTTATTTTCGGTTGCGGCCGCCGTAAGTTGGCATTAACTTTCTCTTTGCATTCATAAGAGAGCACTTCAATTCACTTCTTATGCAGTCCAACACGCACATAAATGCTTACACAAAACTGAAGGTACAAAATTGAAACTTTGCAGAGCAATAAATGCCAACATTTGAACTCACTTTTAATCTCTCAGGGTCTTTATATTCGAGTTATCTTGTATAAACCTTCTCTCCACCCTCTCCTCATTCTGAAAACCATCCCAGAGAATCTTTTTTTTAATAAATCAAAATGTTTGCTAGTGACTAAATGGTGTTGTTAAGTTTGTTGTGTTCTCTTTTTTTCTGACTTTCTGTCATTAGTATAACCTTAAGAAAGAAAAAAGCGAAAAAGTAAAGTAGGCAATAATGGTAAGGTAAGTTGGTAACACTTCATATCGTTCACCCTGTACATTGAGTTTCAGACGAGTTTTTTAGAATTGGCTTTCTTCTGAGATCCCAATAACGCGTGACGGGTAAGCTAGTTGCGTTAAAAATAATTGCTTTAAAATTTGTCTAATTACTTTTAGCAACGCAATTAATTATGTAAAGTTTCAAAAAATCTAGTAGAAATTTATTTAAATTAAGTGGAAAAATTACACTTGTTACCTCTACTTCGACAATTTCATTAACTGGGATATTCATACTATTGCATCCCGTAAATTTCAAACGGCTAAAATTATATTCAGGGGGTTTATAAGGTACCGTACATGTAATATTATGAATTATATTATATACAATATCTCAAAAATGAGTTTTGACATTGAAAATAAATTCAATTTTTCAATTTCAATAGAAAAACTAGCACTCATTATTTATCTGTGACTTCTTTTTTGTACTGATTCATATTTATTCACAGCATTTAAAGGGAATTAATAAAAAACTTCAAATTTTTTGGAAAAACAACTACAGCAACAAAAACATTTTGTACTTTTTTGTTGCTTTACTTTTTTGTTGCTTTCTTAAAATATTACATCTGTCGTTAGGCAATAAGTAATTCAATTAACAACGAGATGGAACGAAAGTGATATTGAAGATTGGGGACATGATGGCCTTATTTAGAAGAAATATAATATACATAGCTTTCAAAACGAGTGACAAACAAGCAGTGACAAATACGATTAGTTGTCAATTAATTAATTGTTGTACAATTAACTATGATACATAGGTTTTGCAAGGTCTGTTGGTGTTTGACGGTTAAGCCGAGTTTGAGTAGATTTTTCTTTATTTTCCACAGCATGCCAGCATGATATGCTTTAGAGACATCGAGAAATACGGCAGAACAGACTTTTTTCTTCAAATGTATTCTCGATGATACGAGTAATTCTGTGAATTTGGTCAATTCTTGAGCGATGTGCGCGGAATCCAAATTGGTGTGTTATTATTTGTTTATTTTTTATGTATGATATTGTTCAGGCGCATTATGAAAAATTTTTCCAACAGTTTTGATAAAATGGGTAACAGTGATATTGGTCAATATGATCCTACATCATATGGGGGCTTTCCTTGTTTTTGAATCATGATAACATCAGCTATTTTCTAATAAATTGGGAAGTATTGCAGCTTAAAGGAAGCGTCCATTATGTTTGTTAGTTTTATAATAATGTTTTGAGGAACTTGTTTGAGGACTTCGGCAGTTATTAAATCAAACCCTGAAGATTTCTTCGACTTTGACTTTTGTATTTCGTCGTACAGCTCATCCTCAGTTATGAGTACTATATCGCCATCTTTACCACTGGCTATGCCATCATTATTAGGTAGTGGTGATGAGTCACTGTTGGGTATAAAGATTGTTGATAGATAGTCTGAAAATATGTTTGCTTTTTCTGTGTTAGTTTTCGCCTATACGTTATTGTCTATTTTGATTAGTGGATTATGGTTAGCTGGCTGTTTAAGCTTTTTGGTGCATTTCTCTTGTTTATTATTCAATTGTTTTACGTAGTTAGTAAACTGTCGCTGTTTTGTTCAAAGCTGCTTTATCAACGGCCGAATTTTTCGCGTTTTAGCACCATTTCTTTTATATCTTTGGTATATTTGTCGCCAGCGGTGCCAAAGGTGTGCTCGACCAAGCAGAGTGTTGTATTTCTCTTGTCAGTTTTAAGACTTCGTCATCTATCTTTGTTGTTATTGTCCATTTGAAACGTATTGTTCAGATTCTTTTAACATTTTGCCGAAATAATCCCGGTCGGTGAATTGACTAGTTAGTTTGAGAACTGGATCTCTTAACATTACTGTTTCGCTGAGAGTTAGATAGATTGGCGAGTGAGCTGGATTCATTTTTAGCCCTTTTTCAATATTAAAATATGCACTGGAGACTTCTATGGTGATGAAGAAATCGGTAAAGTCCGGATTTTTTTGTGGATCAGTTGGCCAAAACGGTGGCAACCCTGAAGATGCAGTGCTACATTTTGTTTGTTGAAGAGCTCCCTTCTTTTAATGGTTGTTAGCCCAGATCCCCAATAGATATGTTTAGCATTAAAATCGCCGCAACCTTTACTCAAGTGATTTGTTAAATTCTTGTTGTTATGTTAATTTTGCCAATATTTTTGAAAGCATATTTTCTTCATGTGTAGTGGCATTTTCGTTAATTTTTGCCACCTGTGAGTAGGTTGGTAGGTCGCTTGGTTTATGTGATATTGTTTTTGTACTAGCTTCATCTTTATTTTGTTCAATTCCTCTAATTGCGCTCTCAGCCTCATGGTTATATTCCCGCTGTCCGATTTTTTTATCGCGATTTTTTTGTAATTCTTTGGCTACTATGCAGCCTTTGTATCTAGCAGGATGTGCTTCTCCACAGTTGCGGCATTTTGGCAGTTGCTCCCTTGGTTTTGTGTAGTCGAGTGTTTTGTGTAGTCGAACATTTTACGCAGCTTGGCTGCTTGCAGCAAGAGTTTTGAGTGCATCCGTAGGACTGACATGACTTGCATAGAGGTATTAATGTTGTTTGTTTAACCGCTTCAATTTTGACAACCGCATGCAAGATTTGTTTTAGTTTTTTTTATATCTTCAGTTGATTCGAATGTGAGTAGAAACATATCTGTTTTGGTTCTCACATTCTACTGTTACCATAATTGGTGGCGGACGTTCAGCTTTTTAATCATCTTTTAGTATTTTATTGATAATAATGATAATTAATTATAATTTGAATTTGAGCCTATTTGTTTAGAAGGACGCCGTCTTTTAGAAGGTCGCTTTTCTAGCTTGTTGTTGTTGTAGCAGCATAAACATTCCCCATATTTACATACGGGGAATGCTGCTGGAGTGACAGTCCTTGGCCGGATATAAATCCTGGTCGTTTCGGTAACGTAGAACCGACTGTCGTGGAAACGTCGCTTTTCTAGCTCTTCTTCATCGGTTTCATATTAAGGTGGAGTTTTATTTTGCTGTACACTGTTGGTTTTACAAGTGAATAAAGTTTATGATTTTAGTTTAGCTTTTTCTATTTTCAGGTGTTGTAGCTCATTTTTAAATTCAGCGCAGATTTGTTGTATATTTTGTAGTTGTTTTAATAAGTTTTTAATTTCTGCTTTCTCTATATTTCCTCGTTTTCTTAATACGTTTCCACCTCTAGGTGGTGGTGTGTTAATAGTGTCTCGACTTTTTAACGAATATCCACCACCCGATGGAGGTGTTTTTTGCAAATTCATTTTTTATTTAAATGGTAGCCCTATTTGATTATTTGATTTGGCGACGATAATGCAGTTTGAAGTGATTTTGCTGATGTCCAGAACGGGTATCCAATCGCTAGTACCTAGTCACGGTAACTCTTGGTTTAATTTGATACTTTAAAATTGTTTTAATAGTTAATTTATTTAGAGCACAAGTTCGACACGTCTACTCTCGGCAACTGTATACTCAGACGATAACGCCTTTAATGATGTTAAAGATATTAATTACTTCATGACCGTATTCAGCGAGTTCAAACTTAATATCATTTAGGTCGGTAGAATGATACATATTAAACAAAATTACTTTAAACCCTTTGTCTTCCTCTGGTCAGCATGTGCAATATTGAGTAATTCGTTCTATAAGTAGTGTTATTGTTCCTGTATAGTGCGTAGATTCCTTCGTTTATATCTTTATTTCATTGTTCTTAGTACTTTTAGTTCGTAGTTATTTTGTATACATTCATTAAGAGCGTTAATAAAAGTGCTAAAAACTTGTACTTTTTGTACGTATGTGGATAGGCGGTAGCTTTGGTACGTATTTATGCTTTGTTGTTTTTGAATTAAGAGTTTGCGTTTCTTCATTTTCAGTCTCTTGTAATTCGTTGATGCAGTATGTTAAATCTGTTATCTAACGACGGTTTACTCAACCAATATATAAGCTTAGTGTTGCGAACGTAAGAATAGCTGTTTGTTGTTAATGTTGTTAAAGTAGAGTGTGTGTTTTATCGATTTCCTTACCTCTCATTTTCATGCAAGTTATGGAAACCCCCATAACACTAACAACAACACAACCACCAACCAAACCACCAAGGTTAAACGTAAACAGCTAAGTCAATGAACTAAAGGTAGAATTCATAAGAATTATTATAGAAAACTGCATTAATAATAAACCAATTTCCAAATTAATAAAAATTTCCAAAATGCTAGTTAAGCATTACTTACATTTAAATAAAGAAACTAAAATTATTAAGAAATTGAATTAAAATATGAAAAACAAAATAAATACAGAATTCTTAAGAATTAATACTGAAGAATTAATTGCCGAACTAACAAAAAACTTGCAAAATGCTAATTAAGCAATACTAACATTTAGACAATAAGAAAACTAAAATTATTAAGAAATTGGTTTATTATTAAAATACAGAATAAGCAATTTTGTAATTAATTTATAACATTGCATTTAAACATTTTTAACAATAAAAAATCAATTGCAATTCAGTGGCGAAAAAAGGAAGTACTTTGTTTTTTTTCATCTATTGGAGTTCAAATTATTACTCGCGCGAGAGCACAGGATTTGTGCGGTTGATTATATTGGGTTGGCAACTACGGATTTGCGGATTTTTTTTGAAAATCAAAGACAATTTTTTCGTGAAACTAAATAACTTTGTTCTGTAATGTATTGCCATTTTGATCAATGTCCTTTTGCCATCTTTCAGGCAGCATCATAATCCCACGTTCATAAAACTTCTGGTTCTTATTAGCAATAAACTGAATCAGGCACGATTTGACATCATCATCATTATTGAAATTTTTACATCCCAACCAAGCTCGAACAATTTTTGCCGAGTGGCCAAAGATGTGTGTGGCCTTGCATTGTCATGATGGAATACAATACTTTTTCGATTTGTGAATTCGGGTCGCTTTTCTTCAACTGCATTGTTTAATTTCTTTAGTTGTTCAATGTAGGCATCAGAATAAATCGTTCGGTTGGGTGGTAAGAGTTCAAAACAGACAATTCCTTTGTAATCCCACCAAACTGATAACAAAACCTTTTTTTGATGAATATCAGCTTTTGATGTGTTTGGTTCACCTGGACTGCTCCACGATCTTTTACGCTTGATATTGTTGTAAACAACCCATTTTTCATCGCCAGTTATCAGTTGTTTTGAAAATAGATCATTTTCATTACGTTTCTTTAGCAAATCGCAGCTATTAATGCGTTGCGTTAAATGCGTTTCTTTCAGTTCGTGAGTTTGAACATAGCCAAGTTGTTTTAAGTCATTTTCAGTACATGGAGCTTCTTTGCAATCTCACGTGTTGTACTGTGACGATCCGAATCGATTTTACCTTTGATTAGGGCGTCATCAATTGCAACTGGACGACCAGAGCGTTTTTCATCTTTGAGTGAAAAATCACCAGAACGAAATTTGGCAAACCAATTTTGACACTTCCATTCTTTTAAGGCTTCGTCACTATAAACAGCACATCTTTAGGAGCCTGCAAAATATGACGGAAATGTTCCTTTTGATATTCCATTTTTCAACGAACGCCCAACGAAAACTACGCAACCCATCAAAAACCTTTTTTTATTAAATAGCAAATGTGTTTTACATTTGTACTACGTCCGAAATTCGCAATTACTTAGTTGCCAACCCAATATATTAGAATTGCAGTTACAATGTGAGAGCGCTTACGCTCACACGGAGGAGAGTGCACTAATTTAATGCGATATTGGTAAACTTGCACTAGTTTTGTTTATTCATGTTCTTTTTTTTTTGTAGGTTGGGTGTTGAAAAGTGCAAGTTAGCAATTTTTGCACTGTTGATATTTTGAGTCATTACCTTGTTTATTTATCGAATATCCGCGATATTTCACCGGGTTTTAGGAGATATTTCGCGGAGCAATTTATAACCACGTCCATAAACTTGTACACATAATCCAAAAACATATAACACACTATTCCGTCACTACCAAGCAACTGTTTTTACAAACTTTAACAGGAGCTTTTTTTAAGTACATTATGTGAATACGTTATTTTTTGATTATTTTAATATTTGGTATGATTACCGTTAGCTTCAAACACATTTTCCAGGCGCTCTTTCATGGAATGGACCAACTCGTCTACGCCGTATAAGTTCGGTATATTCTGTCATTCCTCCATTACTATAGCCTTTTATGCAGCTGCATTTTTTGGATGTCTTTAAGCGACTCTTTTCTTCAAAAAGGCCTACGAATTTTCAATTTCAATAACGGCTTAAGCAATTTTGGCCGAATTTAACAAAAGTTGTCCAGTCGTTTCTTTCTCGTGCTAACCGGTGCCAGTTGCAAACACCAAGTGAAGCCAAGTCCTTTTCTTCCACTGCTACCACCAGCTAGTACCGCATCGCACACTTTCAAAGCGTTTAAATTCATTCGGGCGACATGACTCAGCCAACAAAACCGCAGGATCTTTATTCCCTGCGCTATGTCTATTGCGTCGTAAAGCTCATACAGCTCATTGTTCCATCGCTTACGGTACTAGCCGTCGATCTTTAGAAGAATCTTTCTCTCAAACACTCCAAATGACGCCCCAATGGATGTTGTCATCATCCAAGTTTCCGCGCCATACGGGCATGATGAGAGTTTTAATCGTCGAGAGAAGACTTTACTACTCAATAGCCTACTTAGTTCAAAGTAGCACTTGTTGGCAAGAGAGATTCTACGTTGGATTTCTAGGCTGACATTGTTATCGATGTTGTTGCTGGTTCCTAAATAAACGAGGCCCTTTACAATCTCGAAATCATAGCTGTCAACACTGACGTGGACGCCGATATGCGAGTGCGCCGACTGTTTGATGACAGGAGCTACTCCGATTGGTCCTCGTTCAAAACCAGACCCATTCGCTTTGCTTCTTTATACAGTTTGGAAACAGCGCGCCAATGATGTCATACGCCAACGCTATTTTAAAAAAATTGTGCCTAAGCGATTAAGTTCTGCGGCTCGGACGATCTTTTCTAGCATCAGGTTAAAGAAGTCACACAACAGAGTCTCCCTGTCTGAAACCTCGTTGAGTATCAAACAGCTCGGAGAGGTCCTTCCCTTCTGACGACGCTGCCGGTATTGAGCGACGTCATTTTGCATAGCCGCATTTGTTTTGCGGGGACACCAAATTCCGATATCGCGGCATATAGGCAACTCCATTTTGTACTATCAATGCAGCTTTAAAAAGACAAAAAGATAGTGTGTGTCGATTAGCCTCTCATGAGTCTTTTCCAAGACTTTTCGTGATGTGAATATCTGGTCAATTGTAGTTTTTCCAGTTCTAAAGTCACACTGATAAGCTCCATTCAATTGGGTGATGGTGGGTTTCAATCACAGATTGCAGTATCACCCTTCTTGTGGATTGGGCAGAGCGTGCCACTTACCAGCTCCTCGCAGCTATGTTTGAATAGTGGGTTTCAATAACAGATTGCTGAATCACCCTTCTTGTGGATTGGGCAGAGCATGCCCCTTACCAGCTCCTCGCAGATATGTTTGAATAGCTCAGCCGGCAGTCGTTCATTTTCATAAATGTTCCATAGGAAAGAACTACCTTTTTTTCTGGGGTAACATAATAAAATATTTCGCGCACATTTTTGGAGAATCCGATAGGTCATAACCAAATGTATCTGGTTTTAATATTATTTTTGGTATTACGCATTACTACTTCAGAATAACATTATAAATAGTTTGATTTATTTAAGTATGGCCTTAGGTAGGTAAGTAGGTCATGTGACTGCCAAAATGACCTGTCGTAGGTTCATTGTGATACCACTAGAACTTCTTCCTTACATTATGGGATCCCTTTCAAACCATCCTGTGGCTTTTATAAAAGAGCTTAACTTCGTTAGTTTAAGATGCGCTATATCCGCTATATCTGTTAAAAATGCAATACCAAGCGTGTGAAGTCTTTTTCTAGCTAATCCTTCACACTCACAAAGGAGATGTTTAATAGTTTTCTCTTCATCTGTATTTTAGCAAATTCTACAATAATCATAGTATGGAACTCCCAGTCTTCTTGCATGATTACCTATTGGACAATGACCAGTTAAAACACCTATCAATGTTCTTGTATTCTCTCTATTGAGTTTTAGCAGGCATTTTGAACGACCGCTGTTGAGTTTCGGAGATGTCAATTTGCTCAATTAGCATGTTGTTAGGTGTTGCCATTTTGTATTTACTATTTTAATAGTTTCTCTGTCTATCAGTAATTTGCAAGTGGAAATGGCTATAGGTATTAACGTTTTATCCAATTCGATATGAAGGGTTGTATCAATTCGACCAAGTTCATCTGCTTTGCAGTTTCCTGCTATATTCCTATGGCCTGGCACCCAATTAAGGTGTACTTTGTAATATTGAGACACGACATTTGGTAGATTAAAACATTCTACGACTGTTTTTGACGAGTGCGTTTTGGATTCTAATGCTTTTATGGCTGCTTGACAGACTGAGTAAATGAAGACTTCATTTGTGGATAATGCTCTGTTGTTATTGTAGCAGTATCTCTGCCCTGTCAGTGTAGCGTAATCACCGGTCGTCTTCATCTAGCTCATCTAACGGTAGGCCCAGGAAACTAGCTGTTTCGACAGGTTGGGTTCGATGAATGTCGTTTATGGCCTGTCTGTACACTGTCCGATCCAGTAGCTGTCTGTCTGTTTTGTCTGGGATTTCGTCCGCGTAGTTGAGGAAATGCCTCCTGATGTGCCTGGGAGGTGGCCCAGGCTCAAGCGGGTGTCTGCATGGGTGAGCCCTACAGTAGCACCCTAGCAGAAACTGCTTACTGAGCAATTTGTTATGCTCCTTAACAGGCAGCATAAGGGCCTCATGGTGTTGTATTGGTGACATCATAAGACATCCTGTCGCAGTCCTTAATTCAGTGTTTTGGCAGGTCTGAAGCTTCGTCCACTGCTAATCACTGGTTCCAGGCGACCAGATAGGCGCAGTATACTTTAGAACCGGTCGGCCTATTACTTTAAAAGTCGATAGCAACATTTACTTGTCTTTGCCCCAAGTGCTACCGCCGAGCGTCTTGAGAACCTTGTTGCGATTCTGTACTTTAGTTGCAATAGCCGTTGTATGCGCTGAGAAGGAGAGCAAGCTGTCAAAGGTAACTCCCAATATTTTGGGGTTGTTAACCCTCGGAATTTGTGTATCATCGACTTTCATCTTGAGTTGTAGCTTGACCTCTTTTGTCCAGGTGGTGAAATGGGTCGCGTGGATTTTGTGGGAGAGAGTTGTAAATTCCTCGCAGTGAAGAAGCGTTTACCGTGGAGCAGGCCCGTGCGCACGGGGGGTTTGCAGGGTTGGAACTCCACCCAGACGAAGTTTAAAAAAATTGTTTTTGTTTGTGTTTACTTAAGTAGTAATAAATGTATAGTATATGTTCAATTACTTCTATAAAATCTGATAATAGCTAATGACATAGATCGATTAGATGTACAGGGAAAACGAATTATATACGAATAAAGCATGAGATCATTGATGAGTTATTATAAATCATATTATAATAAATTAATTTCAATCTTTTTTTGATTATTATTTATCCTTAGCCCCAATCAATGATTCATCATATCCAAAACTGTGACTTAAGCGTGTACTGTGTCATAAATTTATAAACACAAGCAAAGTATATCAGAAAGTTGGAACCCCCTAAATCTGAGGGTCTGCGCACGGGCCTGCCTTGGAGCATAGGCCATCAATGTCATTGCCCGACGCCATTATTGTGCAGTCGTCGACGTATGAGACCAGACTCCCTCTGGTGGCAAACTGACTGACTGGATAATACTCTCGTTTTTAGCGCTGTGAGTACTCCCTTAATAGCAGTAACTTCCGCTTGAAATACACTACAGTAATCGGGTGGACGAAATGATAGCTTTATCTCCAGTTTTTCGGAGTAGACCCATCCACCTACTTTATTATCTAATTTTGAGCCGTTTGTATAGCCGTTTGCAGTCGTCGACGTATGAGACCAGACTCCCTCTAGTGGCAAACTGACTGGATAATACTCTCGTTTTTATCGCTGTGAGTCCTCCCTTAATAGCAGTAACTTCTGCTTGAAATACACTACAGTAATCGAGTGGACGATAGCTTTATCTCCAGTATTTCAGAGTAGACCCATCCACCTACTTTATTATCTAATTTTGAGCCGTTTGTATAGATATTTATTTTATCTTCATGTTCAATTAGGCCGTTATCCCAATCTTCTTTCGAGGGAACAAACATTGTAATAAAGGATTTGTTAAAGTTAATGTAATTCGTATATCAAAACTCTGTGTTACAAGGAATACAGGCGAATTTCTCCAATATGGTCGAATGACCTTTATGGGTGGTTCTGAATGAGTTTAGTTCTCTTAATATGAGAGCTGACTTGGCAGCCACTTGTCTACCGAATATTTCGTTTAGTAATAAGTTCAGCATTATATTTAATGCATCTGTAGGTATGGTATACTTCAAAAGGCTCCACTAATACAAAGACTGGCCATCCTTTGTATATGATCTATAGTCTTTTCTAAGGCCGCCCACCATACCAGTACGCCGTAAGTTAGGATTGGTATTACTATTGCTGTGTAAAGCCAATTAACAATGTAAGGGGAAAGTGCCAAAGTTTATCCTATTCGTATTTTACAGGACTAAAGTGCTATAGTCGCTTTCCTTACTCTATCTTCGACATTTGACTTCCAATTGAGTTTCCTGTCTAATATTAATTCCAAGTAGAGGGCTTCCTCCCTAATAGAGAGTACCTTAGTGATGGAGGAACTACTTTCGGAACATTGTGTTTCCTAGTAAATAGAACCATTTCAGTTGCGTTTTTATATACTATATATACAATGGCTCAATAAAGAACTCGGACACCCAAGCGTTTTTCAAGCGTATTTCTCAAAACTACAAATATATAAATAAACTTTAACTCATTCGTACATAGAAAATGCAAACATAAAAACTTAGCAAAATACATGACAATGCCCGCCAAATCCCATGGCAGCCGATTCTACGTACCGGAATGACTTGGGTTTTTCCCGACCAAGGGCTGCCGCCCCAGTAAACTAGCCCTGTCTAGTGTACCGTATCCCACCCCCAATCTTTTGTCACAGGAGCAATCCCTTGCAGCACGTTTGCTCCGAATACTTCTGTTGTAGTAGCATAAAAATTCCCCATACTTCCATACGGGGAATGCTGCTGGAGTGACAGTCCTTGGCCGGATATAAATCCGGGTCGTTTCGGTAACGTAGAACCGACTGTCGTGGAAACGTCCGTCTGTCTCCGAATACTTCTCTTCAGGGCTTGCGTCGAACCCAACCCCGTACCAGAGGTATTTTACTGCTGCATCTGCCACAAACGGCTCCACCCGAACTCCACCTCGGTTAGGTGCAACAAGTGCAACGGGTGGTGCCATCTTAAGACCTGTTCAGGCCTTAAGACTCATAAGGAGTGGTCCACAAGGTATGTGGCCACGTTTTGCTCCCGCTATCAGGCGGCCCCTGCGTCAACGGCGCTACCGCCCTCAGTGCCGGCACTTCCAACTGCCGCCACCAATAACACCTCAACGGTAAGGCGCCCTCATGCGCAACACAACTCCCCCAACGACCCACAACCCTCCGGCTCCTATCCCAGTGCGGGGACAATCGACGACGCCCCCAACAGGTCAGCTCGCCTGATATTACAATTGCTAGCGCAGGTCTGATAAATAGCATAACCTGGCGACCTGTGCTATCGCTTGCATCAGACCACTTCCCCATTATCATCTCGATC